>LPNX011104700.1:0-194541 GCA_001517045.1 Pseudotsuga menziesii
CATCATTGTTACGTGGCATTTTATTACTCAAACCCTAAGAACAAAGTACGAGAAAACCCAAGTATATGATGAGTCTTCTTTTCCACAAGGGTTAGAACCAAAGCTAAAGAGCAAGCTGACCAAAATCCAAGACCAAGTGGGAAGATCCCCACAAAAGAGCAAGGCCAAAATCCAAGACCAAGTGGGAAGATCCCCACAAAAGAGCAACGCCAAAATACAAAACCAAGTGGGAAGATCCCCACAAAAGAGCAACGCCAAAATCCAAGACCAAGTGGGAAGATCCCCACAAAAGAGCAACGCCAAAATCCAAGACCAAGTGGGAAGATCCCCACAAAAGAGCAACGCCAAAATACAAAACCAAGTGGGAAGATCCCCACAAAAGAGCAACGCCAAAAAAAAACCCTTAGGAATTTCGCACTTCTTGTCCAAGAGATAAGTGCGAGACTCAGTGTGTGAGATAATGAACCTAGCCGTGCATCTATTTATATGAAAAATGAACCTAGGGTTTCCATTTTAATGTGTGTGGGATAATGTCTTAAGCGTCGCTTTCCATTTTAAATAATTAACCAATTACGACAAATTATTAAATGATTGAGCATTTTAAGCGCCGTCGCTTAAGCGACGCTTAAGAAATTATTAAATAAATGGGCAATTTAACTGCCGTCGCTTAAGCGACGCTTAGGAGGATATCCGTCGCTTAAGCGACGCTTGAAAGCCTAGATGTCGCTTAAGCGACGCTTATCCCCACCATTTCAAAAAAAATATATATCTTTCTGATTTTTGGCACGGTTAAAAGAAAAAATCCACGCGCCGTTGGAAAAAACCGTCGGATTTTGGATCGAAATGTAGTAGTGCAGGGATCTTGTGGGATCGACCTGGTATGGTCGCCAAATCTGTAGTAGGGATTTTGCCCTTGCTACAAGCAGAAACAACTCCTTTCTGTCTATAGGATGGAAGGGTAGGGTTTCCGTGAGAATGGAATGAAAAGAAAGAAAACAAAATAAAACCCTGCAAACAAGGTTAGCATATAAAGAAATAGCTACCAGGAGTCCATGGAAACCTGCAACAAAATATTAAACAATAAACCTACAAGTAAAAATGTTAGAAAACTACAACATGAAAGAACAAAAACATAAATATACCTTCTCTGGTAGAAATGGGCCACCATGCCCTAGCTTGGGGGAGCACCTCTCAATGGATGGGGAGCTTTGGCTCAATGGAGGAATGGAGGAGAGGGAGGGTGAATGATGAGAGAGGCAAAGGGTCTCAAGGCACTCACACGGGTAGCATAATGATAGGGAGATGAGAAGTGATTTGAGAGTGACCCCCACTCCTCTATTTATACTTTTTCTTAATATTTTTAGGGTTTTAAGCCCTTGGTTGGGGCTTTAGCCCCTTTTTTGGGATTTTAGCCCCTTTTACCCAATTCTTAGCTCCTTTGGTGGTTTTAAGCTCCTTTGAGGGTTTTTAGCCCCTTTTTGGAGAGTTTAGCCCCTATGAGAGCTATTTTGGCTCTTTTTAGGGGTTTTTAAGCCCTTTTGCATATTTTTGAGCCTTTTTGAGGGTGTGGGGGTCAAATGAGGGTTGTACGTAGATGTCTTTGGGTGGTGTAGGTCATGTAGAGCTTACTGAGGGATTTTTTGGGTTAACTAAGATCATTCAAGATAATTGATAAATATGATGGATTAAGATGAGTCTATAGTAACAATTTCAAGTAAACATGAAGATGTTTGTGTTGTGAAGTGATTACCTTGGAGAGGACATTAAATCCAACATGTTTATTGTCCCATGCAAATTCATATATGTTGTCATCAACTATTTCTATTAGTCATTCCATCCCACGACCTAGGATTTTGTATATGATCCGGTGGAACCTGAAGCATTGATTTACAATTATCAAGCCAAATCCTAAAGAAAAATTGCAATTAATGTCACTTAATACAATTTTGTGAGGGTTCATTTCCACGACTTCCACTCAATTCTGCTTAACCTCATTTCATTTTCATTTGCAATTAGGTCTAGTAAAGCTCTCAAAGGGTAAATTTATTAACTTGAAGTCAAATGTTTTGTTATTAATCTTCATTTTTAAAATTCACCAATAAGAGAAATAATATGAAATTTAAAATTCACCAATAAGGGAAATGATATTAAATTTGGAGTAATGTTTTTAAATTTGGGATTGTGTTTGTAATTTATTTTTTTTAAATTATTTAATAGTTGTTTTTAAAATTAACCAATAAGGGAAAAGATATTATATTTGGAGACTGCTTTAAAATTTGGGATTGTGTTTGTGATTTATTTTTTAAAATTATTTAATAATTTGAGATTTTGAAAAAAAAATGTGAATGTTGTAGTTTTTTTGGGGGTAAGTAGATAATCAAAGTTTGTGATTGATTTTTGAAAATGTTTTATTAGTTTTAGATTCTTAAATATAAAGTGTTTGAATGTTATAGTTTTTAATTTAATTTATTTTATTTTTGGTAAGTAGATAATCCAATAGTATATTCCTTTACAACAAATACCACGAAATAAAAACTACATCCTAAAATCCTTAATCGAAACAAACTGTTGGCAGGGGTATTGTTGGAGACATTTACCACCATACACAGTCCTTTTGGTCAAATTGGCCTAGTTAAACCACTATCCTAAGTATAATTGACATTAATTGACATTAGTTGAGCATTAATTGACATCATCCAGTCACACCCACGCCTACCTACAGTCAAGGAGGCTAAGTTAGCCTTCTCCTACATTCAAGGAGGCTAACTGGAGCACTCCGAGGGTGATCTGAGTGATATTAATGCACCTAATTACTAACTGGTGGTTACAATTAGTTCAACAAGTTAGTTAAGGCACCTCCTCTCATTAAATATATTATTTAATGATATGGAGTCAACAGGGGCACCTCCACCAACTTCTGATGATCAGTTCAGCTTCAGTTAACCTCATCGGGGTTAATTGAAATCATTGAAGCACTAGCACTTGATGGTTGGCTTGCTATGACATGTGTTTGATCTCTTTTAGTTGAGACTCAATCATTTATTGCACTCCGAATTTAGTTGGGGTTTGGTGAGTCAATTAGGGTTTTAGTCAGTGGTTAACTAAGTGTGAACCAATGGCTTACCGTCAGTTAAGCTAGACTCACTCATTCAATTTGAATGACCTCCTTAGGTATTCGAATTGCTCACTCATTCAAGTTGTAGCTTGACATTGTAATTGTAATTATTCATTGTTTATTGAATATATAGAGCGACTACTATTCTGTAGACCGATTACACCATTTCATGAGTTATTTCTTGATTATTTCTTGATGAGATTGATTATTTGTTCCTAGATCAATGTGCAATATTAATATGGTATCAAAGCTTATGGCGGGACGAAGATATATCTCTCAAAAACTAGCTTTTTGACAGTTTTCTGCATGAAAAGTGAGAAATAGCTCAAAAATCCAGCACTGCACTAGAAGCCAAGGCTTACCACTTGATACCTCAAGTAAATAACTTGTTGATCAAGCTTGCTTGATTGACTATGCTGGGTATGATGAAATCCTAGAATGTGCAAGCTGTCTGACCTTACATTTCCCTTTCTGTTTTGATTTTCAGGTTTCTACAGGTGAAGCATTCGCTCTAGCACATCTAAATGGCCTCCTCAATAGATCTCTTGACTCCACACAATTTCCACTCATGGAAAGGTGATATGGAGATTCAGCTGTGCTCCAAAGGTATTTTTAGAATCACCATGGACACTGAAGATGAGCCTGGATCCGCCATAGAAAAATCAAGATTCTTGGACAAGAAGGATGTAGCCTTTGGTTTCTTGTGCCTCTCTATTTACCAATACCTTCTCTTCAGTCTTGCGGGATTGAAGACACCGAAAGAAATATGGGACAAATTGGAATCTCCATATGGAAAGCATGATGACTTGAGGGTTTACCAGCTCGAAAATGAACTCATGTCTCTCCAACCATCCAATTTCGAGACTGTGAATGATTTCTTCACAAAGTTCAAGCATACTGTTTTACTCTTGAAGCAATGCAAAGTGGAGAAGGAGGATGATCAGCTCACCTCGCCATATTCTCCAAACTTGGGGCTGATTATTCAGTTTTTGTTTCTACATTCCGTGCAGGGAAGATCATAACCCCCGGATGGACCATGCCTACACTCAATGCCTTCATTGAGTCCCTAACATGTGAACATGACAAGCTTGTCCAGATGGGGATCATCCGATATTCCCGTGATCAAGCCCTACATGTCTCGGGGACCAAAGATCTGAAGGGTAAAGGAAAGCAGCAAAAGAATAAAAAAACTAAGTTTGATGCCCCTAAACCTAGAGTTGAAAATCAGCAGCATGATGAGCCTTCCGAATCAAGGAAGAACAAAGGAAAAGGGCACCATGGAAAGGAGAAAGTCAAGTGTTCTTATTGTGGGAAGGGCTTCCACCCTGAATATTCCTCCATGAAGAAGAATCTTGATGAAGCAACCTCTCTCCTTGAGCGGAATCACATCAATCTTTCGGAGAGCTTTCGGAGGAGAGATCACCAAGATCGGGAACCACAACATGAGAAAGGTCATGCCCTCATGGCAAGCACTTCGAAGTCCAAAGCACTGTTGATTGAATCTAGAGCTTTGAATCACATGATGGCTGAAAAAGACTCCTTTTCATCCTTGGAGACTGGCAAATCCATCCCCATCCAGATGGGAGATGACTCCACCATCATTTCCGAAGGACAAGGTACTGTAGATCTTGAAAATGGTTTTATTTGTAATGTTTTGTATGTACCGTCTCTAGCAGCAAATCTCCTTAGTGTCTATCAGATGACACATACAGGAGTGCCTAAGAGAGTCTCTTTCAGCCCAAATTACGTTGAGATAACAGAAATTGCATCTGGGAAACTCATTGCAAACGGCCTTGCAAATCATCATGCAAAATCCTATAAGTTCTCTCACTTTGTTGCGGATGCAAATCCCATCGCTCTGCTAACTCATGGAAATGAGGTTAGTAGGCTGTGGCATGAGAGGTTTGGCCATCTTAATTTCAAATATTTGCAGCAATTATAGAAAAACTCCATGGTTGAAGGCCTCCCGGTCATCAAGGCAACCATGGGAATTTGTAAGAGCTGTGTGATTGGAAAACACCCTGAGCACAAGTTCGATCGGGGGAAGGCAAACCGAGCTACAAGAATATTGGGGCTGATACATTCTGATATTAGCGGTTCAATGCCTGTCACATCCATGAATGGATCAAGGTACCTCCTTAGTTTTATTGATGATTTTTCAAGGTATACATGGGTTTTCTTTCTTAAAAAGAAATCAGAAGTATGTGAAAATTTTTCTAAATTGAAGGCCTTGATCGAAAATGCCTCTGGGCTTAAGATCAAGATCTTGAGATCTGATAATGGAGGGGATTATGTCAATAATGATTTTCTATACATATGCTCCCAAAGTGGTATTCAGGTCCAGCATTCAATTCCCTACACTCCCCAACAGAATGGAGTAGCAGAAAGGAAGAACCGGTCTCTCAAAGAGATGACCACCTGTATGTTGGAATCTAAGAAGATTGCTGCAAATTTGTGGGTTGAAGCCATGCATGTTGCAGCATACATTAAAAACAGGGTGCCACATTCATCTATGAAAGGGAAGACCCATTTTGAAGCATACTTCGGACACAAGTCGGATGTGTCGAACCTATGGGTGTTTGGGTCCACTGCATGGGCTCGGATTCCGCTTGATAAAAGAAGGGCTTTGCAACCGCAAAGCATAGAATGTATTTTTATTGGGTATCCTGATGAATATAAGGGTTTCAAGCTGCTAGATATCAATACCAAACATATCATCATCGAGAGAAGTGTCAAGTTCGATGAGCCTCTTCAGGAGGTGGAACTAGTGAAGGAGAAAACTGCTGATTTTCCTTCCTACTCTACTGATTATTTGGATGATGAAATTGGGGGTGATGGCCCTGATTTGGATCCTATGATTTGTGATATCAGTGTGCAGCAATCATCAGATGCTGAATCAGAACCCGAAGTGCGAAATAATATTCCTACATGGGCCCGACAGACACTCTCCTCCACAGGAGACAACAGTGGAAATCCGGATGACACAAGGAGAACCCGATCTGATTTCCAAAGAGCAGGTATTGTGTTCTCTTGTCTTGATAATTTGCTATATGAAACTTGATATTTGATGATTTGTTCAGATCCAAAATCCTACTACCATGCTCGGAATGATCCGAGATGGCAAGTTTCCATGGATGAAGAGATGAATTCTCTTCAGAAGAACACTACTTGGGAGCTAGTTTCTCTTCCTCTGGGAAGGAAATTGGTTCAATGCAAGTGGGTGTTTTGGAAAAAGGTTGCTGCTGATGGAATCACCTACAAATATAAGGCAAGTCTGGTAGCAAAAGGTTTCTCTCAAGTCCAAGGAGTGGACTACCATGAGACCTTTGCATTGGTTGCAAAAATGGACTCCATCCGCCTTGTTTTGGCAATTTCAGCATCCAAGCACTGGGAGGCGCATCACATGGATGTTAAGTCAGCATTTTTGCATGAATATCTTCATGAGGATATATACATGAAGCAGCCTAAGGGATACATCACTTATCCATCTTTGGTTTGCAAGCTAAAGAAGTCACTATATGGGTTAAAACAGGCCCCAAGAGAGTGGTATTCCAAGATGGATGCCTTCCTTCTCTTGCAAAAATTTCAGATATGTAGATCAGATCCAAATGTGTATTTACAGCATCATGATGGTAATCTAATTATCATTTTTTTATATGTTGATGAATTACTAATCACAGGTAGCACAGTTTCCTCCATTTCATCCATCAAAACTGCTCTGCACAATGCCTTTGAAATGAGTGATTTGGGGCTTCTAAAACAATTTTTGGGGCTCGAAATCGAGCAAAATTCTGATGGGATTATGGGCACTCAATCCAAATAAAATTCAGACCTATTAGTCAAGTTTAACATGGCTGAATGTAGGCCTGCACCATTCCCTTTCCTTTCAGGGATCAGCCTTGAAGAAGGAAAAAGCACACCTCCCATGGACTGCACTATCTATCAACAACTGATTGGTAGCTTGTTGTACTTGACACCTTCTAGGCCTGATATTTGTTATGCCATGAATGCTGTATCAAGATACATGCAGCAGCCTCATGATCTTCATTGGAAGGCATCCAAGAGGATCCTTTAGTATATTCAGGGAACCAGGACCTACGACATTCACTATGCCGCAGACTCCGAGCTAGAGCTGGTTGGATACATAGATTTTGATTGGGTGGGTGATTCTATTGATTGGAAGTCAACCTATGGATATGTATTCATGTTTGGTGGTGGCCCCATTTTCTGGTCAAGCAAAAAGCAGGCTGCCATAGCATTATCTTCAGCAGAGGTCGAGTATTGAGGAGCGGTGAATGATTGCATCCAAGCAGTTTGGTTGTAAGGAATTCTTTCAGAGTTTGATCTTGGTAGTACTTTGTCCACTGTCCTCTTTTGTGACAATCAAAGTTCTACTAAGATATCCACGGATCCAGTTACCAGGCAGAGGACCAAGCATGTAGAGATTCACATGCACTACATCAGGGAGCTAGTGCATGACAGGATCATCATTCTGCAATACTGCCCGACTGATGAGTAGATTGCAGACATATTCACCAAGATATTTTCAAAAAATAAGTTCACTTACCTCCGTTCATTGTTGGGGGTGATATCATCAGGGTGATTAAGACTAATTTCAGTGTTCAGCTTGAGGGGGGGGTTTTCCCACTAGGTTTTCCCTCTTTTCGTCACTTTGTTTGTTTTGAGCATTATTTTAGTTTCAGCATTGTATAGGGTGACCTATGGCCTTAGTTGCCGTGGCCCTAGAATTTTTATGCATTTGATTTTTCTAACTCCTCCTGAGTATAGCTTAAGGGGGGTGTTGGAGACATTTACCACCATACACACTCCTTTTGGTCAAATTGGCCTAGTTAAACCACTATCCTAAGTATAATTGACATTAATTGACATCAGTGGAGTATTAATTGACATCATCCATTCACACCCACACCTACCTACAGTCAAGGAGGCTAAGTTAGCCTTCTCCTACATTCCGGCAGGCTAACTGGAGCACTCCGAGGGTGATCTGAGTGATATTAATGCACCTAATTGCTAACTTGTGGTTACAATCAGTTCAACAAGTCAGTTAAGGCGCCTCCTCTCATTAAATATATTATTTAATGATTATTTAATGATCTATAGTCTACAGGGGCGCCTCCACCAACTTTTGATGATCAGTTCAGCTTTAGTTAACCTCATCGGGGTTCATTGAAGTCATTAAAGCACTAACACTTGATGGTTGGCTTGCTATGACATGTGTTTGATCTCTTTCAGTTGAGACTCAGTCATTTATTGCACTCCGACTTCAGTTAGGGTTTAGTGAGTTAATTAGGGTTTTAGTTAGTAGTTAACTGAGTGTGAACCAATGGCTTACAGTCAGTTAAGCTAGACTCAATCATTCAATTCGATTGACCTCCTTAGGTATTCGAATTGCTCACTCATTCAAGCTGTAGATTGACATTGTAATTGTAATTATTCATTGTTTATTGAATATACAGAGCGGCTACTATTCTGTAGACTGATTACACCATTTCATGAGTTATTTGTTGATTATTTCTTGATGAGATTGATTATTTGCTCCTAGATCAATGTGCAAGATTAATAGGTATTGTGTAAGTGAGTTGCGCATCATTACAGAGGCTACACAAGCTCACACGCCACCGCGAAGGACCACAATAACGCGATAGGTAGAGGAATAATCGATTTTAGAATTCTTTATGCAATTTTGTACTAATTGGCCACATTTTGTGGATATAGGTCACTAGTTTGTTAGAAGTTAGTTAGACGTGGACCTTGGATGTAAAGGTGCAAGCCTATATATAGAGTTAGAGTTGCAATAGTAAGAAACAACTTTGGGAATAACTTATATTTTGGGTATTGAGATCGTTTAGCATCTGCATCTATCATGAGTGGTTTTTTGGCTCTATTTGTGTCGACCAGTTTTCAGTCTCCTACTATGGAAGTACTGTATGATGTGAATATATTGCGTAGAAGGAATATGACATGACAGATGTTGCCTTGAAGTGATATTGTTTCTTATTTCTTTCCTGTCTTTATGCTCTGCAATTATGACAATGATGGATATTTACTGTATCTATTAAATGAATGAATGTTACTACTGCGATGAATGAAGTAATGCGATCTGTTAGCGATCTACTAGTTATGCCAATAGATCTGTGATGATTGATGTGATTCTGATAAAATTGTCTCCGGATTATCTGTTGATTATCAAGTTCGGTCGGTGATGCCATGCCCTCCCTTATTACTGCCCGAAACTTGGTTTCGACAACTCTCCCTTGACATATCGGGTGAGACTTCATCCGCTCTATGGATGTTGCCGGGCAGGGTCAAACCTGTCTGGGCCGGTGTTCAGGGAGATCGCGCTGGTTGTGCGTCGACAGAGTAGGAACCCCTGTATACGAGGCTTTGTTGGTGGGTCGCGCCAACACAAACCTATTGTTTTCAATCTTGGAAGAGAATGAAAGAAAAAACGGTAATTGATATTGACAAACAATAAGTAAAAAAAATAGAATGAAATTAGGAAAAGCAAGAAATCTTTTCTAAACTTTCCTTCTCACATCCAAGAAAGTTTCCTTGCATGCTTTACTTCTCACATCCAATGAAGTTTCTTGATATACGAGGAAACTTTTTTATTTTTATTTTTGTTGAATTTTTTTTATTCTTAAGAATTAAAAGAAAATTTTGTGAAAATTAAAAATAATAATAATAATAATTAAACCAAAACTTTGATCACACTTTAAAAATATTAAAATGTTAAATACACTTCTAGGAAATTAATTAAAATTGACTATAAAACAATAACAAACTTGAAGCTACATGATCTTTGGGGGAAGAGGCGCTTTCTATAGCTCAAATGGGTGGGTGAGATGTATCCCATCTGTAATGCTGACGTGGCACATGTTGGCTCATTAAAATAATAATAATAAAAATTAAAACGAAAAAACTTATAACATGTGGGCTTATAATTTAAAAAATAAAAATATTATACTCATATAAATATACAACTATATTACGGCAATACTTACAAACTAAGTAGTAAATTCAATTGACTTTAATAAGAAGATATTATAAAACCAAGAACATATAAAATTTAATAAAACCTAGTAGGGAAAAACCAATCTTCAATAATAGATTTATTATTGGTGGGCCAAGGCTAAGATCATCTCTCCTTCTCACTTTGGAAAAATACAACTAGCAAGAAACCAGGAGCCACTAAAACCATGTGCTTTAAACCACTAGTCAAGGTTAACCCTAACATGTAAATGTTCATTTTTAGTTATAAAGAAAAACAAGTCATTTCTCAAAAACATTTGAATAAATGTTTAAAATCTTCATTTGATAGTAAAATGATTTTCAAATTCCAATTTATTCTCGAAATCTATATTTTAAAAATTTATATGGATTAGTTTACTCATTAACTACTCTTAACATTCATTATTAGTTTTAAAGAAAGACAAGTAAAGCAATTTTTGGAAATCTATTTGATTAAATAATTATTAATGTTACTCACCTCATTTTTTTACTAATATTTACCCTATTTTGAAATTACTTAAGCAAGTTGATCATTTCCAACTAGGAATACTTATCAGACATTTTTGTAAATTAAAAAGAGTTTGCATCTCAAGAGAACTTGATCCCTCTCGGCACTTGGTAGAGCCATAGTTAAGATGGATCTGTTAAAATCATTTTACTCTAAACTAAAAACTTGTAATCCTCTTCATGTTATCAAACAATATTAAATGAATCATGTTGAATTTGATTTAAAAAAATATACTTAATATAAAACAAAAGACAAAATGTACATGTAAAATCAATGGAGAAAAAACAAAGCATTTGCCATAAAGTTCTTAAACATATTAATTCAACATTTAACATAAATACATACATATATATAAGAAATGTTAAATGGTGTTACAAATAGTTTGGAGTAGACAAGTATATTTTTTATTATTTTAAATAATGGAATTTTAATGATTTCCAATATTTATTTATTAATCTATTATTATGATAAAATTTGTATTTTAATATTTTTTAAATTATTATCTTTAATTTGATTAATGATACAGATTTATTCATCTTTATAAAATTATTTAAAAATATTTTTTCTTTTTTTTTATAACAAATGTTTATATTAATAATAATTAAGATTTTTTTTAAATAAAAAATTATTTAAAAAAACAATTTTATAACAAAAAATATTTCCATACATATATAATTTTCAAATATATTAATAACATAATTATACAAAAATTTTCTCAATACTTCAAAAAATCAATCTATAAAAATTGTATAAATCAAACATCATACAATTTTATATTTCTTTAATAGTGTGACCTTACCTTAAAGAAAAACAAATTATACACCATGTCATATCTACCCTACATTTAAATTCATATTTCATATTTCCACCCTTACCTTTTTGGATATAAACCCAATCTTTTCCCAAGATTTCAAGTACATGGTAAACTACTAGGACATTGCATATATATATATATATATATATATATATGAACCCAATCTTTTGACAATATTTTTTGTACATGGTAAACTACTACAGCATTGCAACAATAAATTACAATTATTTTCAACATTAAAGATAAGACAAAGACATGAGCAAATACAAGGAACAGATTGTAAATATTTCATAGTAAACTACTAAAGTAGTCTATGGATATGAACCCAATCTTTTCAGAGGATTTCTAGTACATGGTAAATTACTAAAGCATTACAACAATAGATTACAAACAAATATTTTTAACATTACATATTAGATAAAGACATGATAAAAAAGATAAATACATGATCCAAGAAAAGGAAGACGTTTTAAAATGATAATTCCCCTGCACATAGGTGGACACTAAGTTATGGAGGTGGGAGATTGAATAATTAAAACCTTAAAAAAAACAAATTAGGTTATGGAGGTAGGAGATTGGATAATTAAAACCTTAAAAGAAAAAGACTTGACGAATGAGCTATAAAACCCATAAATTAATGAGGGGAAGATTTAAGTAATATTTATAAGGTTTGAACAATTGATAATGGTAAAAGATTTCGACTTTCCGGTGTGGGAAGAGTGGTAAGGTCTACAAAGTTAAGCGGTTAAACATGTTAAGATGGGAAAAATTTAATGTCCTCAAAATCATTTAGGAAAAGTAAGGGCTTATGGTTTGAAAACAAAGAATGAGGAAAACGGAGATTCTTCAAATGGTGAATTCTCCACATATCATGTAGTGTTATTGATTTGAAGATGGATCCGAATCAATGAATAGTTGTACTACTTAGTTCTTGCAAAGTAATTTTACTATGTATCAATGTTAGAAAATATATATAAGGAAATGTAATGTAAAGTGGAATAAGACAAAGGAGAAAAAATAATGAATTAATTAAATAGAAAAATATAATAGGAGAGGAAAAGAGAGAAATGAATGGGAACTAAAAGATCAATATAGAGAGGAGATTACACATAGGATGCTAGAGAGCCATAAGTAACATTGTAATAAGAGATTGTCAAAATAGATTGGGCTACCATTTAAATACTAGTTAAGCATGATAAGGTCTATAAGGACAATCATCCGACAATCATGTAAAGATGAGAAAAATTTAATGTCCTCAAAATCATTCAAGAAAAGCAAGAGCTTGTTGTCAAAAAGCAAAAGAATAAGGGAAATGGAGATTCTCCGAATGGTGAATTCTCCACACATCATATAGGGTTATTGATTTGAAAATGGATTTGAACTATTGAAAGGTTGTGCTACTCAATTCTTGCAAGGTAATTTAACAACGTATAAAAGTTAAAATATATATATATATATATATAAGACAATGCAATGTAAAATGAAATAAGACAAAGGAGAAAAAATAATGAATTAATTAAAATAGAAAAATAGATTAGGAAAGGAAAGGAGAGGGTGGAATGTGAACTAAAAGGTCAGTATAGAGAATGGATTACATAGAGGATGCCAAAAACCCGTAAGAAACATTACAATAAGAGATTTCCATAATTGACTTATTTACCATTTGAATCTTGATTTTCCCATTTGGGTTTCTAGGGTAAATATTGTCTTCTTTTGCAATGTTTTCCCTATGTGTGATTGTTTTATTATGTTTATTAAAGATCTCCATTGTGTTATTAATGTCGACAATAAAAAATGAGAGTGTGTCTAAGAGGGATTTGCAAGTAGATTTACTATGTTGTTGGTATTTCTTATCTGATGGAGGTCCCAACATCCATTTTGTTTCTACTATCGTATGTTTATCCAATTCTAGAGATCAATGGACTCTATTTCAAGGTCGTTGCATTAATATAGGTAGTTGTTAAATTGGTTATTGGTTGTTTTCTTAGATTGTTGGACATGTTATACTTGCTTGGATGATTTTTGTCACTAGTTAGGTGTTTTCCTCATTCTCTGGGCCATTTTATTGCGTTGTTGGGCATTTTTCTCATTGCTTAGAAGTTTTTTTCATTGTCTAGGCCATTTTATTGCATTGCTAGGAATTTTCTCACCACATGGGCATTTTTCTCATTGTATGGGCCATTTTATTTCATTCATAGGAATTTTCCTCACTACCTAGGAGATTTTGACTTCCTTGAATAGTTTTATGCCTAGGCTAAGCATTGGCTATTGCTTTGGTTATACTAATTGTTGGTAAATGTTTTAAATATTGTCCAAAGCATAAATAAAGTGCTAGGACCAATTCACCTCATGGTTATCACGTTCTCTAAATCAATTGGGTCATACGCCTTACCTTGGATATGTGACTCATTGTTTTAGTGAATAATTGTCTAGATGGTTGTCCACAATCTTGAATTAAATACTGTGGGAACAAACGGTACCAACATTCTATATTTAAAGACCCTATAAGCTAATGTGATGATGCCACCTACAACTATTGTCTTGAAATGACCACATTTTAATAGTATTCATAGTGTTCCCCAACTTGTATCCTTGCTAAACAATTACATTCCCTTGCAAGAAAACACACACACACATGTATGTTCGTATATGTGTGTGTATATATATACACATGTATGTGTTAGGATTTATAATCCTCCCCTGTCCAGATATAGTCTATTAGATCATTTGCCTAACTTAGGAGTCATTTGCTAGAGTTTGGTGCCACTGTGATATTGGTGCCACTGGTGCCATTGGTGCCACCAGTGTGCTCTTTGGTGCTAGCGGTGCCAATTTATACACTTTAGGAGCCACTTCGAGTGCCACCACCAACCTCCATCAGTTGGATGTAGTCGATAGGTAGTTATTCTAAGTTATGCTCCAGTTACATTCAGTTAGATGTCCTTCAGTTCAGTTAGCACCAG
The DNA here is from genome assembly GCA_001517045.1 of Pseudotsuga menziesii. Taxonomy (NCBI): domain Eukaryota; kingdom Viridiplantae; phylum Streptophyta; class Pinopsida; order Pinales; family Pinaceae; genus Pseudotsuga; species Pseudotsuga menziesii. The sequence continues at coordinate 14,433 of LPNX011104700.1, forward strand.
TATTGCATGGTTGCATGGGAGTAGGTTCCATTTCTCACCTACCTCACAAGTTTAACTGATTGATATACTGAATTAGACATGTGGATCTAGACTAGTGGGCTCCGATAGTGATTTAGACACTTCTAGTTAGCTAGTTAGTAAGGATTGAGTAGGTAGATTCGAATCTTATCCACATGATTCAAATTATCCTTTATTTGACATCATTGTATCCTGCTCGAATTAATGAAGATACTGCTGAAATTTATTGATCATCTCTTATCAGTTTTATCTGAAAATTGTCTTGTTCAGTGTACATTGTTCATTCCATTCTACTGCACAATTATACCTTTAAATTGCACTCATTTCCTGTAGATCAATGGTTCAATAATTCAAACATGGTATCAGATCCTTGTTCAGGCTAGCAACAAATCTGTTCGATCTCCATTGTACACCCGAAGCAACTAGGTTTCCACATAAATCCTAGAATATTTTCCTTGCTAACTCTGGATTCATCCAGAGAAGTCTCTGCAGGTGTGACCGACCCTAAGAAAATGTACATGTCGAGATGGAAGGCTTGATTCTGACATGATTGCGAATTGTTTTTGTTTTTTACAGTGATACATGCATGTACCTACGTAGCTTGTTGAAGAATTTACTGTTCAGAAGAAATTTTGATGGATTCCTTAGCTCTTGTAACCTAGATCCTTACACGCTTCAACTATGTTGATTGGAGGGAATATATGCAAGTCTCCTTGCATAAGCTTAGTCTATTTAGGATGACAATGGGAAGAGAGACAGAGCCCCATCACCCTACTGAGAAAAACAAGTTCTTGAATCGATGGATGAAGCATTTGGATTCCTATGCACTCACATCTCCCAGGATCTTCTCTTTCACCTTGATGGATTGAAGACTCCTAAATAAGATTGGGAGAAGCTCGAATCATTGTTTGGAAAACAAGATGAGCTTTGAGGGCACATATTGGAGAATGAGCTAATTGCATTGTATCCTAGTAGTTTCTAAACTATCCAACATTTTTTCTCAAAATTCAAGTCACTAGCATTGCAGTGTAAGCAATGCAGAATAGAGAGGAAAGATGACCAACTGGTTCTGTTATCTCCTCAAATAAATTATTTAAATTTATTTTATTAAGAGGTAGAAATTCATTAGAAAAAAACTTTATTAAATTTTTTCACACTCATTTTAATGAGTTCTAACTTGTAAATGTTTTTAAAGAAACTTTCGACTTAGTCTTTATTTCAAAAAACTCAAAACACAGGTTTTCGTGGCTAAGTGTTCTTTCAAAATGGTCTCTAAGCCACCAAAAGCGGAGATTCAGCAGCTAAGACCGAAATTTGAGGGCACTCCAAGCCACCGAAATTGGCGTTTTTACTTTGAAAAGTCATCATTTTAAAACAATGATTCTGAGAAACTAGAGAATCATTTTGCAAAATGCTCAAAGGATTATTTTTCTAACATGTCAGAGAACAATAACCTTTCTCATTTTTCCTACAGGTGTTTCATATTGGGATAATCGAATCTATCTCTAAGCCCTAATTTTCGAATCTCATAATTTTCCTATTTGACACATGTTTTTGAAATATAGATCTCGGGAAAATGAAAACGAATTTCAAAAACCTGAGAGAGGTTTCTTATAATAAAAAAAAAAACCTCTATACAAAAACCTCTCTCGTTTTATACACAGGTGTCATATATTTGGATAACCAAATCCATCTCTGAGCCCCAGTTTTCAGCAGTTTAGCCAAATTTTTGGGACAAAGATGACCTGTCAGTCCTCTAGGTGGCATTTTCGACCTCATCTATCAGTCCATGAAGATTTGCTGCAGATGTTGAAGAGTTCAAAGATCAGCCTAGATCCCAAAAAACCAATCAACTGCTGAGGCAGGTGTATGAGCTAAACGTCTTGGAGAGGGAAATCAAAAGAACAAATGGTAGGTTAACCAAGAGGAATGCAGAGTTGTATGATTCTCTATAGGAGATGAAAATGAAGTATACTAAGCTAGAGGAGATAAATATTAGGTTAAGGAAAGAGAACACTCAGCTCTACAGGAAAATCAAGCTGTCCAAGTTGCAAACAAGGAATGCTATCCCTCAGTCTCAAACTCACCAAAAGCTGGAAACCCTAGCAGAAGTGGCAATAAGCATTTTGGCCCAGAAGCAGCCTGTGATAATGCTTCCATCCCAAAACCTAGGCAGGTTGCAGAGACATCAAAGGGTCAGCCCTAAAGCCTTGAACAGAAGGGCAAAGTGTAATGACAGTTTTTTATTAAAATTTTAAAACAGAGCTTTCTGTGGCTTAGACGAATGCAGCAGCTGTTCATTAGCCACCGAGAACAGAGCTTTCGGTAGCTTACAGACCCAGAATTTTGCTTTCTTAGCCACCGAAAGAGCAGAACTATGCAGAAAGGCATAGTTCCACATAGAACCAACTTTGGTTGATCCAAACGCCTCATGGATGGGTTATGAAGTTGAAAATTAATTAAAGGTACCAGTAGCTTGGGTCTGTTCCAGTTTTGAAGGTGCCAGCGAGGTGAATTGGGTCATAAACCTACCTACTTTGACAAACTGTGACTTGTCTACCAGATAGCAGGTCCTAGTTCTACTTCAATGATCACTATAGTTATTAAAGAGTTCAAGGAGTGATAAAGTCTTGGAGTTAGGTAGATTAGCACTTAAGTTAGGGTTTTTGACCTAATTTTTGCAAAACAGTTATGTTTATCCATTTTTAGTAAATTCGATCCAACTTTTCAGGATCTGAAATAAATTTTGTAAAGGCTATAAAGCCCGTGACTAATGTTGAAGCAAGGGTTTGACTTCGGAGATTGTTAGACACTTATTATATTCAAGCTTCTCATGTGCTTTATCATCTAATATAAGCTCTTTTGCCATTATATGTTCAGGTTCCATCTCTTTTCTGTTTTGTACTTGTGCTTGGATGTTTGATTTAGGTTTATTCTTTTTGTCTAATACCAGATAGCTGTCATCCTATCTCTGTGTTGATGAGTTGAATTGCAAGTATCTTTCCTTGTTATGATAAGCCATTCATATGTGAGTTCCTTATATATGAATCTGCCAACATAGTGAGTTCTTCATTTATTCACATTTAATACAAACCCTCTGAACATTGATAGTTAGAAGCCTTATCTATTTGTTTGAGTATCATGCATGTCTTGGATGAGTGAGGTCTTATTGGTCATCTGACTTGATCCATTTAGAAAACCATTAAAAATATTGAAGTTACCAGGCATCCTCGAGCTACAACCTAGAGGAGTTTCCTGGAGAGCTAACAAATTGGCATTGTTGCTGGGGAGAGGAGATTGAAGCTTAGCTTCCTTGGGACATGACACAGATCCATCTTTGATGATAGACAAAGCCTGGACGTTGACTTGGTTGTAATTTTCTATCTAGCGACTCCATTGAAGAACTGTGGCTCCGAGAAGGGCTCATACCAGAGAAAATCAAGAGAGGCCACCAGTAGCACCTGTTGCAGACCCATAGAAGATCATCAGAAGAGGAAGAGCTCTATAAAGGCAAACTTCCAGAGTAGCAAGGAAATCTAGATCAGGTATCTTAAGAGGTACTGCTTCTTTATCTGTACCTAGAACACCTTCCATTAAGTCTACTTCTATTGAAGCTTCTTGTTCTCAAAAAAATATAGTTGAATCAGAGAATCCAAAGGGTGATGAGCCTTTATTATATTCTGCCGTTATAAATCCTTTTCTTGAGAATTTTTCTGCACATAGTTTAGGGAAATAAGTTGAACAATCTACCCTTGAAGAGGACTGCTCCTCTTCTATGAAATCTTTGCAAACAGAACAAAAAAAAAACTCTACTCTTATACTCATACTAGTCTGCCTACAGTAGAGTCTGTTCTTCAAGATTTGTTTGTAGAGGGAGAAGAAAACATAGCCCTGCTGCTAGCATATTTACAAAGACTTCTATTTCCCTAATCCATCTAAATTTAATAAGTCTCCATTGGGGAGGACCTGTTTGATAGAAGATGAAGAGGATGAATTCAAAATCCAGGTACCAGTTCATCAGTTTGCTGTATGAACTGCTGTTTTTTTTTTATCAGCTCCTTTATACTTTTCCCTTCACATGTTAAAAGAATTATCCTCTGTTTTATATATTCTGAAGATTATCAGCCATCTTTTATAAATCCATCTTTAGAAGATTATTTGCAACTTGCTTGTATTGTAGAAGTTGAATCAGTCTTTGTGCCGCAGCTCATTTATAAAAATGACCTCTGTATCCAAATTCCTTCTAAATCTGATCAGCCATGTAACCTTGAAGAAACCAAAACTGATTTAAAACCTATGCAGACCTCAGCACTCGTTGCCATAACCTTTGAACCTTGTCAGTAGATTGTTATCCCTCATGATCAGCCCACAGCCTTTCAAATCAAAATCGGGATGAAGATGTTTAAGGCATTAAAACTGCCCTCTCATCTTCATCCTTATCCTCTTGATTGTTATGAATATCTCCCTTGGTTTTCTGGAGAGAATCAAGCTTTAGCTGAAAGGCACTTGGAAACGTTCGAATATTTTATTGACCGTTTTTAGATTGCTCATTAGGATGTAATCATGAGATTTTTCTCTATATCATTGATTATATATTTTTCTATATGGTTCAAGAGTTTAAGAGCTGACTCCATTGGCTCTTGGATAGAATTCACTGATGCTTTTTTGAAGCATTGGGGTGAGAACAAATCTCTTGATTTGTATCTCGTTGATTTCTATGCCTATATTCAATTGAAGATTCTACAACACTTATCATGATATGCCTTTGGAGATTCGTCCCACAGAAACAACTGCCATGATATATTATGTAATGGGACTACATTCAAAATTTGCCCTTCTTCTGCTAGAAAGGAAATCTTTTCATCATTAAGCATTATGTTTGAAGATGCTTTAGAAGTGGAGGAAAATATTTGTGATTCAAGGAGAAACCCAGAGCAGTTTGATTTTGAAAACAATCATCTACCTGAGCCAGATTAATATCAGTATGATTCAAATTTTGAACAGGAAGATTATGAGTCTGAAGCAGATTTGGAACAGCAGCAAGCATGTGAGCTCATTTCAGATTTACAATCAGATTCTTCAGTGATTGCAAAGTACTCCCAAGGCAGGTATGAATATGATTTTTATGATCAGTTTGCAAACCAGGATGAGCCTATGATAACTGATGATTGTATAGGAAATTATATGTTTCAACTAATCTTTATTCATATGATGTAAACCCTGTTTTATCATCCTATTATGAGCACTATTCTCAAAAGGAAATTTTAATGATTGATGATCAAGACCTGATCATAAGAGAACAAGAAGGTCATCAGTTTTTCAGCAGAGAAGCAGTCATTTTTGAGCAAGGGTTCTTCGTGGATCAACATGTTTTTGATCTTGGTTTCAAAGACCTGATGGCATCCTTCATGGACTCATACTTTTCAGAGAACCTGAAGATTTCAGATCTCCTTAGATTGCCATTGTTTATGGGTAAGTATGGTTTCCTGAAAAAATTCTTATCACTGTTGTTACATGTCAAACATCATTTGTTGATCAGTGATAAAGATGAAATTTCTTCAATATTTAAATTGCTTGGATGGTTGTTATGGAAATCAGCCTTTACCTAACCTGAATGCAGAAAAGGTTAGAGTAGAGTAGTGTAGGAAATAAGCTCGCTGCCCGAGCATTTCGTTTCTTCCAATTTGTAGCAGAAATATCAGTCAACTTATATAAATAAAGGCAGGTCTTGAGGATGGCAGTTTTTGAAGATGTACAGAGATTAGTTGCACAAGTCTCAAGAATTTTTAGAGATTAGCTGCACAGGCCAATTGACTCGATGCCCAATGGAACACTAAAAGATAGGTTTGAATTTTTGTTTTACAGGAAATGCATCAGATTTGTGGTTCTTGGAACCTCACAGGGAGGTTTCCATCCCCGAGTAGGATCCAGATGTTATCTCCTCAAATAAATTAGTCAAATTTATTTTATTAAGAGGTATAAAGTCATTAGAAAAAACTTTATTAAATTTTTTCAGGCTCATTTTAATGAGTCCTAACTTGTAAATGTTTTTAAAGAAACTTTGGAATTAGTCTTTATTTCAAAAAAATAAAAACACAGGTTTCCGTGGCTAAGCATTGTTTCTAAATTCTCTCTAAGCCACCAAAACCATACTTTCAGCAACTAAGACCAAAATTTCAGGGCGCTCCAAGCCACCGAAATTGGCGTTTTTACTTTGAAAATTCGTCATTTTAAAATAATTATTCTGAGCGAATGGAGACTCATTTTTCAAAACTCTCAGAGGTTTTTTTTTCTAACATGTCATAGAAAAATAACCTCTCTCAGGTTTCCTACAAGTGTTTCATATTGGGAGAATAGAATCCATCTTTGACCCCTAATTTTATGATCTCAGAATTTCCCTGTTTGACACATGTTTTTGAAATACAGATCTCGAGCAAATGAAAACGAATTTAAAAAAAAATAGAGAGATTTTTTCTCACAAAAAACTAATATACAAAAACCTCTTTCAGTTTATACATAGGTATCACATATTTGGAGAACCAAATCCATCTATGAGCCCTAGTTTTCAGCAGTTTGGCCAAATTTTTGGGGCAAAAGATGACCTATTAGTCCTCCAGGTGGCATTTTCGACCTCATTTATCAGTCCATGAAGATTTGATGCAGATGTTGAAGAGTTTGAAGATCATCCTAGATCCCAAAAAACCAATCAGTTTGCTGAGGCAGGTGTATGAGCTAGAAGTCTTGGAGAGGGAAATCAAAAGAACAAATGGTAGGTTAACCAAGAGGAATGCAGAGTTGTATGATTTTCTACAGGAGATGAAAATGAAGTATAATCATATCCATAGTTCTAGAAGATTTCACGTGGTTGGGGTTTCTGTAGCAGCATATACTCAGATCCACAGATCTAGAAACTTGCAGCCTTTCTCCACATTGGATTTTTCATGCAACTACAATCCCTTCTTCATTCAGCGAGCCGTCACCATGGGATACGACCCTTTAATCATGTGCAGTGATCACACAAACAGATTTTCACACTGCCCAAATTATTAAAAAAAAAATGGGGCCAAAGAATCCAAACACCATGGCTGTCTTCACACACCCTCTGATACCAGTTGTTAGGTTATAAACGAGCAATAAAATATAACAATATGTGAGAAATAAATATTGCAAGCAACATTCAAGATAGACACACAATATACCCTGGAAACCCGATGTAGGGAAAACTATCACCAATGAAGATCTTCATTACATGGCCAAAACTGACCATCTGGGTCAAGTGAGCTAGCCACCCCTCACCTCTAGGACACTTTACAATGGAGCTTCCTCAAGCCTTATAAAGGCTTCATCACATGCAATACCATGGGACAATACCATGGGATACAACAAACCATGTGCTAGACCTAAGCCACCTTTGACTCAATCCCAAGTCAAGGTTAACCCTAACAAGAGATAAACATATAATTTGGTCCCTAGGAGAAATCACAAGGAAATAAAACTATCAAGGGACGAATAACTGACAGACTTTACAATGACTTTACCAGAATCCAATGACACTAGAATTAGCAGTTTGATAGAACATTAGTGGGAAGTTTGCTTACCTGTGCCCAGAGAGGGTTGCATGGTTACACTCAATGTTCAGTTTAAAATCATCTGGATTGGAGTTAAGCCATGTCAAATACATAAATTGATTAGAAATTTAGCAACTAAAAACAGTACATGTTAGAACTAAAAAAACAATTTCAAGTATCATTCCCAAACATGGTTTATAGGATACTGCAAAAATACAGGGAAAATCATGAATCTATGAGACAAGGAATATGCCCAAACACAATCCCTTAATATGCAAATGATGGTGAAAAGAAAAAAGTCCAAAGAAATGCCACCAGAAAACATCCAAGGCCAAATTCCTTGTAGGACAAGGAATGTCTTCATTTTGTAATAAAAAACTATAAGAACTATGTACATGCAACTTTGTGTATTACTAAAGTGTGGTTTTAAACAGGCATTGACAATGGTCCAACCATATCAAATGCAGTGGAGCTGGAAACTTGATATTACAAAATAAAAGCATGGCAGTCCCTTCTAAATTACATGAATTCATTAATAAAAAAATTCATATGTGTAGCTGTAACCAAAAGATAATAGACATAATGTTAAGATGTTAAAAATATGCTGTAATCAGGGATGAATTAATTCAAAGTTCAAAAAATTCTATGTGCAGAGGTTGGATAAAAATTCAAAAAAATGATGTGCAACTAGGAGGCTAGAATACTTTACATAAGTATATGCAACATTCTGACAAAAGAAAAGAATTCAGGATTTGAAGAAATATACACCTGCAAGTCCATATCTCTGCAGGAAACCCATTGTTGTTGCAGCATCCCAATCATACCTAGCAAAAAAGATAACCAAATCTTAAATTACTGTTAAACCTGGCAACTTCTAACAGTACAACAGATGGAGATGAAGACAGAAAACAATGAATTTATATAAAAACTTAAAGAAGGATTGATATTTAATGGTGTTTTGTAGGCTCTTGTGGTTTGGGTTCAATTAGAAGAGTTCCTGTAACCAAAACAAGAAGGCTTAGCCATGCTAAAGTGAAAATTTGGCATCCCTTCAATTAAGCTTTGAAGTTTGACATAAACTAACATTAAAGCAAGGCACTAGGTTCCTTCACAATTACACCCAAGCACAATTTTTTCTAATCTGCTAGAAGTATAGGTTTAAGAAAAAATGTTACCATTGAATCCTATACTCTTCTTCCAACCGACTGCTGCTTGTAGAAACCTAGCCTGCAAATTGAAATAGAACCAATTTTAACACTTTGCATTAAAATAATAATAATAATAAAGGAAGTCAAAATATCAATATACTGGCATACAAAGTTCTGACATACAATTTTTAAGACAATGCAAATAAAATTAAAAATTAAACTAAAAAACACAAAAGATTCAGGTGTGAAGCTGAATCAAGACGAATTTATTCAACATGGCTTGAAGTTCAGCAAATTTCAAAGTTCAACGTTGAAATTTGCTAACTTTGGTGGCAGGTTAAGTCCATTTGCACTGTAGTATGTACTATGCACACACCCAGCTGGTTCATGGTGGAGCCGATGTCTAGGAGGTTAAATCTCTTGCCCATGTTTTGAGCTCATAACATTTACCATCAAAGCAGTTTGTACCAAAGGCTCATAAACAATTCCACCAACAAATTGCTTTAAAAGTGACTGATTGGTGGCAGGTTAAGTTGATCTGCACTATACTATGCACACACCCAGCTAGGTCATGGTGGATTTGGTGCACAAGATGTGAAAGTTATTTCCTAGGTTTTGAACTCATCATGTTTACCATCAAAGCAAGTTTTGGTGAAGGTTCATAACTGACTCCAACAAATTACTTTAAAAATGACTCATAGGAAGCAGGTTAAGTCCACATTGTACTATGCACACACCTAGATTGCTCATGGTGGAGTTGATGGTTGGGAGGTTGAAGATCTTGCCCAAGTTTTGAACTTGTGACATTTACCAAAGTAGTGTGTAGCAATGGTTCGTAAACATGATAAGGAATACATAATAAGATTGGGTAGCACCTATCCCCCAGGGTGTAGATCAATTGGGGATAGGGTGCATTGATTTTATGAGAATGGAAGGTCCTCTAGGTTACATGAACCTCCGGTAGAATTTGAGGTGGGAGATAAGCTTGATGTCCCAAAAGTTGATTAGAAGAAGAAAAATGATATTCAAATTGGCAAGATTCCTTTAGTGCTAATCAGTTCAATTAGGAAGTCGAGAATGCAGAAGGAATAGAAACAAGTGGCAACACCTAAAGTTACATTTCAGGTGAGTATTCTTCCTAAGAATTTTCTGACGCATGTTGCACTAACATCTTCTATCATTGATATAGAGGTTTCTAGCAGTGAGAAAGCAGCTGAAGCACAGGTATGGCGAGATGCTATGATGGAGAAGTATGCCCATTGTGGAATCAATAATTGATTCTAAGCATGCAGTTGTTGACTAAGTCTTCATTGAAAAAGGGGAGTACACATTCAAGATTCTGGAAAATCAAGATGAAAAAGGGAGTGCCTTGGTTTGGTGAACACCTTTCTTGCAAAGCAGTGTTGGATTTACCTTCCTGCTCCAAATGTCATTCTCCTTTAGAGGCGCATGCATGCTTTAAAAATTACAGCATGCATGTGCTATCCTTAGAAGTAGGGTTATCTTTATCTTTTTCCATATTTAGAACACACCTTTCTGATCTTTAGTTGGTGTTCTATGTTTAGATGGGGCACATGGATCAAGAAATCGCCATAATTAGGTAGGGAATTATCTCTAAGAAAGAATATGCATCTAGTCTTCTTTAGTGGGTGCTCTAATTTAGGAAACATTATCTATACACGGAGGGCTAGGTTTGGGTTAGGGTTTCTTCTCTTAAATGAGGCACATCACTAGATGGGTTATGGGTTTCTTCTCCTAATCTAGGAACACCATTGGAGAAGCTATCTTTGTAAACCATATAGTCTTTCATAGTCTATAAAAGAAAGGCATGGAAAGTGTGTGAGACATTCAGTTTTGAGCTATTGTTTTGTAACTTCTTATTTGAGTAATAAAAGTTATGTGTGATTTATTGTTGTTATCTACATGATGTTACAATTTCCAAAATTCTAATATTTATGCATATTAACACATAACGATCCATTGTTGGGAGTTTTTTCCATTTAATGCAGTATTTGCACTAGTGAGTATAGTCTGGGTTTCTGAGTCTAAACAGTGCATTGTTTTGAGAGGTGTTTAGTCAGTTTTAGTAAGGGTTTTGCTCACTAGGATTACAGAGCTGTGTATCATGAATTAAATTCCAACAGCAAGTGTGATTCCAATGCTTATCTCATGCTTCCATTTTCATCTTTGTTCCTTTGTGGCCCAAGTGGCTGAATGGCAGCAAAACAAAACTCGCAGAAGTAAAATAACTTATAACTTTCACAAGTGCACCTAGTGCTACAACTTATAACTTTCACCAGTGCACCTAGTGCTACAACTATGGTGCAATGACTACTATTTTCACCAGTGCACCTAGTGCTACAACCAGTGCTGATATTAGTCTTACATGATTATTAGACAAGGCCCTTCACTATGAGAATTTATTCTCTATATTAGGAAGTGAAACTCAAAATAATGGAAGGTCCCAACACAGTAAAAGCGCTTGTCATTGACAATGAGGTTCAATAAAGCCCATTCTAAAGGTTCAGATGTTTTACTCTAAGAAGAAAAGAGAGATCTTGAAGAAACAATGTTTTATATAATAAAACATGCATACATAATATACTCTAATTTGACAAACCAGTGCCTAAAAGATGGGCTTGTTAAGCTTGCCTTAGTGCTTCAAATCTTCCATGTTTGACATCACAACAATTCGGTTGTTGATCAATTCATAAATGAATTAGTGAATCTTGATAAGGGAGCCCTTGTCAAACATGGGTGCCTTGGAAACAAAGGTGGTTTCCCTAGCTTTAGAATGGTTATCCACATGGAGGATTTAGTACTTTCAATCTTACCAATCAAGGCATTAAAGGACCAAATTACACTTGGTAACCATGAATCCTTTAGAGGAAGAAACGACTCATCCTCATTAATTTAAGCGATGGAGCCATTGCACTCCCTCATCCTTTCACATTCAGTCCTAAGAATTTCAATTTCATGGATTCAGTTTGTGTTTCACTCAATGATGATGAGATATTTCTAGTGCAATTCGTTTTGGACCTGTTATCACTCCAGGAAACTCCTCTAGGTTGCAGCTCGAGGATGCCTGGTAACTTAAATGATTTTATGGTTTTTTCTAACTAGATCAAGTCATGTGACTTATAGGACCTCACACTCTCAATACATGCATGAAACTCAATCAAGGATAAGGCTTCTAACTACCATTGTTCAGAGGTTTGATAATATGGTGCAAAGATGGAGGACTTATCATGTTGGCAGATTCATTCATATAACAGTTCTATAAATGGATAATCATCACAAGGAAAGTACTTGTAATTCAAATAATCAATATGCAAATAGGATGACAGCTATCAGACATCAAATAACATGAATAAACTTGAACAACACATTCAAGCGTAAGCACAAAATAGACAAGAAATGGAAGCTGAACATATGATAGCAAAAGAGCTTATTTTAGGTCATGAGCAATATGAGAAGCTTGATAATAGTAATGGTCTATAGGTCCCTGAAGGCGAACATTTTCTATAATATAAGTCTTAGGCTTTATAGCCTTTACAAAAATACTCAGATCCTGAAAAATTGGATCTGTTTTACTAAAAATAGATAAAATTGATTTTTTTGCAAAATTAGGTCAGAAACCCTAATTAACTACTAGTTTAACTAACTCTAACATTTATTCACTCTTTGAACCTTTTGATGACTGCAGTGAGTACTGGAGGAAAGATGTAACTAGTATTCTGATGGATGAGCCACTGTTGGTTAAAATAAGTAGGGTTTTGTGACCCTCTCCTCTTTGATGTATCCCCAAAATTGGAACAGACCTCCTTTGATGGTGTACTTCAGCAACTTTCAGCTTTTACACTTCATCCCTGAGCTAGGTATATTTACCAAAACTGGTATTTTATGCAAAAATTGATTTCTACGCCTCTTTCTGCTTTCGGTGGTTGAGTCAAAATTTTGTGACTATTAGTTGCCGAAAATGCTGCTTTCGGTGGCTAATGAACTACTTCAGCGTTCGCTTAAACCACTGAAAGCCTTGTTCTTGCAAAATTTTTAGCCAACCTCCCAATTTAAATTTTTTAGTTTTGTTGCTTAACTTCTGACCTTTCTTCATCTTGCTCAACGTTTGGAGGATCAGCAGCAGCCTGGATTGATTCTGGATTTTGAAGGCTAATCGCTACTTCAGCTAGGGTTTCTAGTGAAAAATGAGTGCTAGGGTTTGGTCTGGAATTCTTCATCTGCAGCCTCAGAAGCCTAATCATCATGTACAACCTGGGGTTGTCCTTAATGTATCTTAGGTTTCTTCTTTTCAGTAAGATATACATTCCTTTCATCTCCAGGAAAGAATTGTGCAACTCCTTATTCCTCTTGGTCAACATGGCATTATTCCTTTTTATCTCTCTTTCTAAAACTTCCAGCTCATACACTTGTCTCAGCAACTGGTTTACTTTTTGTGCCCTGGGATTGCTAAAGGAATCTTTCTCCACTGGTTCATCCTAATCTTTTGGTGTGGGTGATGGAAGTTCTTCATTTTCTGCTACCACCTGCTCTACTAGGTCAGCATCTTCCTCCCTTTCTTCTTCTGAAACTGAGTAGGGCGGGTTCAAAATTTTTCCACTATGTGCTATGATTTCCTTGCCCTTTTCACTGAAGTCTAGGTTTCTTTTAACCTGCTTGGTTTTAGAAGGGGAAGAAGGCTTCTCTACTGTTGCTGGTGAAATAGCCCTTCTTTTCCTCTTTCCACTGCTGGGAGTGGTGGACTTCTTCGAAGGAGATTTTTCCTTCTCTTCTGGTTGTAGGCCTGTTTCAAAACCATTCCAAAACAAAAAATGTGTCCATGCCATGCTTCTCCTCTTTAGCAATTCTTGGATAAGGAGTTGTATGAGGCCATGGTGAGACAATCTTCCAGCAATCTTAGTTGGTTGAGCCTTCACCTGGTGTGCCATTTTTTCCAGGCTCATGTGTAAGTAGAAAGGTAAATTTAGAGGGCTCTTCCCTGTAAAATGGTTCATTAGTTTAAAATGCTAAATCATTTCCCTATTGTATCTACCTTCACAAGTTATATATACCACCATGGATTTCAGTAATTGCTGCCACCTCTCTTCTAGCCAAGTGGATGGAACACTTTTCTTCCACACCACCTCTCTGTGTTCAGTCTTCAAATAGGATCTGAAATGCACATCTTTAGTAATGGTGGATTTAAACCACTTCTCCCCAGTTCTTGGGAGTTCAATCACCTCTGTAATTAGGGTTTCATCCACCATGAACTCCTCCTTACCTATCAGTGCCTTGGAGCCATCAAATGAGAGGGAAAATGCTTCAGTAACCTGCTGGTGTGAACCTTGAACTTTCTCACAAAATTTGTAGCAACCAACATCTTTGAAGAACTAGCAGACTTTTGGATGTGATTCCAAATAGCTGATGTCTCCTAGTTCTTGCATGAGAGCAGGCCCTCCTTTCTTCATTTTCTGAATTGTGCTCCTGAGTGCCTGCAAAAATTGAATTCAAATTCTGTGGAAGAGGTTAGCAGGATGATTTTCAGAGGTTTCCTCGAGTAGTAAGGATTCCTGTAATCGAAGGTGGAGTGTACTAGAGGGAGGGCACTGATCTGAGGGTTTTAACTACTTGGTAAGTGCTTGAGTGAGAGGATGATAGATTTTGGTGATATCTTCGAGATTACTTACCCCGTAATCATTTTTAATTCAAACTTGATATTCAGTGGAGATTTTCTGTAGTCGTGGGACAGCTAGGGGGTAAATTAGGGTTTTGATTCTCATCGGTCAGGTCAGATTAATAATTACCTCTTCAATCATCAACTTATGCCTTAATTCAATTTCCCCGTCTTTTCGGTGGTTTACTTTTCCAAATTATGACCTGTCTTATGTTGACGAGTTTTGATTTGATGCACAGTTAACCGTTTCTTCTTTCGGCCTTTTCGGTGGTTAAGAGCACCTAGGATTTTTTCTGCTAGCTGTCGAAAGCTGAGCTTTCAGTGGCTAATGAACTGCCGGCATGTTCACCCAAGCCATCGAAAGACTCCCTTTCCAAAAACGTGTTTTATTTGCTTTCGGTGGTTAATATCCTCCTGCAATTGCTCGCTAAAATTCCGAAACCAAAAATTTTCGGTGGCTAATGAGTGCCTGAGAATCTCCCCTAAGCCACCGAAAATCCTTTTCCCAATGATTTTTAACCAAAACGTCATGAGCCAGCTTTCGGTGGATAAGCATGGTCTTGCGTTAAACTGTTAGCTGCCGAAATCAAAGCTTTTCGGTGGCTAATGAGCTGTTGGAAAGCTCCCCTAAGCCACCGAAAGCTAAAAATTTAATTTGATCACATAACAGAACATCAGAGATCCTCATTTTGTTAGCCACCCTAATATCCTTCATAATATGACTTGAAATCTTCATCTTATCAAAAATAAATCGTCTGAGTGAACTTATTGAAAACTAAATTTATTTTGGGAGATAACAGGACCTATAAGGCATTGGCGGTGTGGACTTCCCACTCGTCGATCATCATCTCTTAGTGAATTGTCCTTTAAATGGTAGAACAAAAAGGCCAGTGGTTTTGACCAAAATATGTAGAGGTCTGGTTTATCATTTATCTCTCAGTTATTGAAGATTAAGCCCAGTAAAAGTTTATGTCTAGCATTTTTAAAAATTTTCCTGTGACCCTAGTAAATCTATCATATGATTTTAATGCTATGCAAACCCTACTGAATATTTGAAGCATTCAATGAGTTGTAGAAACATATACATGAGAGAGTTTGCGTAAATGAACCAATACAACAAACAAGCTTCACATACATGATCCTAATTTGAACATCAAAGCATTCAATACACAGTTTATCTTTTCAGGAGGATCTCACTGCATTCAAACCTACCTTATGCTATGTAAAATCTTTCATACTACAATTCTGATATATTTTCATAGTGAGGTTTCATATGGAAATCTATAATTCTTATTTGCAGAGCTTTTATCTATAGATATTTTAAAATTTATCATTAAACACATCAAATATTTTGAATATCTAAAAATGAGCATTCAATTGTAACAAGGTACCTCATTCAGCATCCTATGTAGTTCATCCCTTGCTTATACAACACGGTCTCTATCATTGAGATCAACCACAAAGATGAGTCCCTGAGTATTTTGGAAGTAGTGTCTCCATAGTGGATGGATCTGTTTAAAACACAAAGTAAGAGAAACAATGCTAGGATTTGAGACATTTCAAATCAAAGAAAAGAGTAAAATGATAGGATGCAATTTTTAATTGCTGAATTGAAACAAACGCACATAGTAGAATTTAAAAAACAAACAAGCATAAGAAATACACTGTCAAGAAAAGGACTTAAACAACCATGTACTAGAAAATAATAATGTATTTTTCAATATCTTCATGGCATCCAAAGTGAGGTTCAAGAGAAACTTCAACAAGCCTAATTTTAGAAACTTATAAGCTAAAAGTGGAGCACATAAAATGGCATTTTATGCACAAAACATAGAATGTTGGCCCAAACATAATTATACAGTGTCAACTATATATATTCCCCACCTAGAGATATCCTTGACTAATTTTGGTCAATCAGTTAATCTAGGGCCATATCAGTCTAAAGTTTAAACTTTGTGTTGAGATGAAACTGATACAACCCCATTAGGATGAAGCACGCCCATGTGCTTAGTTCTAGTATCACTATATAAAAAGATCTCTATTTTTTTATGTAATGTTGATAATCTAATGGAAATTATTATGAATAATTCATCTATGAGTGATAAGATAAATAATTACATGTGACAACGAGAAATGAATTTGAACGAGAGAAGGCCACTTGATATCACAGATGTTTGTTATAGTAAGCCATGCACCACGGTAAAACCAAATTTAAACTTTAGCTCAAACTAGACAACTTTAAAATATCATAAGATAGATGAATAACAATATTTTAACATTAGAGGCAAACATGTGCAAGGGAATCACTCACAATCCCAAAGCCTAAATCAAGAAATAAATTTTGCTTGGGGACTTGGAGAACCCACCAACAATCGTCTCCATTAAGAGCTTTGATTCCATTGAATAAAAAGGGTATGAACAGAAAACGAATATGGAAATTTCTTGTTAAGGATCTTGCGTAATTTGAATGAATTCATTGAATAATTATTATTCATAAAGCCTATTATCACCACTAAATTCCTTAATACATCGTAAGGGCTTGAACCCATTTTATCTTTAACTAATTGTAAGGCTTTAGGATTTGCTCACACCTTAGCTTCCTGGTCACAAAAGAGCTCCCTGCCCTGACCCTCCCCAGGTTTTCTTTTCTTTTGGATAGGTGATGATTCAGAGGAAATGTTGAAAATGCAAAAAGATACATATAATCAAATGCATTATGAGACTTTTTCCAAAAAGAATGATATTAAGAGGGAAGTACATAGGTAGGAAAATTGGCAAAAGACACATGGGATAGGTGAGAATAAGAAAAATCCTGCTACATCCCTGATATCATCTGATAAGAAAGATAGGAAGATGCTCAATTCAGTTCAGGTTGGGATTAAAAAGCACATTTCATTATCAACATCTAAATCCAACAACATGAGGTCCACACTAAAGATAAAGAACCCTACAAGCCATTTTGAGGACCATTCGTGGTCTAATGTTGCTGGTGCAGGGCCTAAAAGCCATTTTGAGAACGATTTGAGGTCTGATGTTTCTGGTATAGTATCTTTAATAACTGAGCCAGAGTTGAAGACAACAAAGAGAGACTTTGAAAGGTCATTAGCGAGTGAAAGCAATATTCATAATGATGAGACACTATTTTGAATTGTTCTTCTTATCTTGAAGAAATTAGGATACAATCACCAGATACATGCATTATTTTAGAGCAGACCATGAGTGAAAAGCAGTTTGGTCAGAAAAGTCAAAGCATGGAAAAATAAATTAGAGGTTCTCGATTAGTGCCTGAAAGTGAGTTCCTAGATTGTATAAAATTAGTCACAGATAACATTGTCAGCAATTTTGAATCTTTTAAACATGGAAACACTGAAGAGATCATTTAGGTTCCAAAGTGTAAAGAAAATTTGAAGGGTGATATGTTCAGGAAGCTATGTCTGCATGTGTTGCAAAGGTTGCAACTGCTTTAGTGGAGCCGGTGGCAACTGGTATGACTGGACATGATGATGCATACAAGATTTATGTAGATGAAAAATCTTATACTAAATGCTTTGATAATGACAAGAAGTTAGTTAAGGGAATTGAGGAATGTGTCAAAGTAGACACATTGATCCAAAAAGAAGCAACCAAAACATGAGGTAGTAGGAAACAGTTAAGGTAGAATTGAGAAATCTTGAAAAATCTAGTGAGCTAGTTTATGCTTCACCTCATATACTAAAAGGAAAAAGCTTCAAAAAAATTAAAAAGGTTTAGTAGATTAGGGAAGTTAAGTAAATTGTTTTGGCATTCCTTCAACAAATATTCATTAGATTTACTTTGGTAATTGGTGACCCAAATCTTCTTTGAATGGTTAGTACACACTTCAAAATTGACCAGATTTAGCTATCTATCATTATATGCAATAAATTTTCATGAGAATTTATTAGTATTATGTTCAGTAGGGACTTCATCCTTAAACAATGAATTTTACCTTTCATCCTTTGCAATATCCCTTTCCATCCAGTCATCAAGCTCCCGGAAAACTTGTTCATACCTTACATGTTCCTGTAAAGTTTATCCATAAACAAACAAAAAACATACAACATAGCTAGAAAATTCCGATTCTGAATTCCAAAAGATTGAGCATTAGTTAAACATAATAATAATTCCAAAAGATTCTGAATTTCAATATAATAATTTATAAAAATGTACATCATTGCACCTTCTCCCAATCATTTTGGTGACTTGGAATCCCATTACACTTCCATGATTCATATAAACTTTTACAAAATGATACATAATACAGTTTTGCGGAACTTGATGACAGTTGAGGAAGGTTGGCTTCCCCCAAAGGAAAGGAAAACCAACAAATTTATATTGGTTTTCTTACTATACAACTCATTAGGAGTCTTGTCGACTAGTGGTGATGTGGGTGATTTGTTTTTCAGATAACATGCAGTGCCAACAGCTTCTGCCGACAGATAGTTGTGTGACCATCCACATACCTCGGATATTGTGGAACATATGTCCATGCATAGTGAACAGAGTCCTTGAAAGTCTTCCTGCATGCTGAGACAATATATTGAATAACGTGCATATGCAACCACCAACTGGAATATGTATTCTCATCCATAACCTATTTGTGTTATGGTAATTACAGCTCAAAACCTACATAAGTTCCATATGGTAAACAAGTAATATCTGACATAAAATGAAAAATAGCACTAATTCTTAGATCAGAGACATGAGAATTAGATGTGTCATTAAAGGAAAAGAGAATTATAAAGAGAACATATAAAATCAGATTCAAAACAACACTGCTATAATAAAATTTGAACTCTAATAAACAAACATAATTTTCATCTCTTTCAACTTAACGCTCCATTATTCATTGCATTAAAGTTGGTCCTCGAGAATCATCAAATTCCATGTACAATAACAACATGATAAAATCATGTACAGTAGATATCAATAGTAAATAATCATAACCAATATTTGAATCAACCATATACTCAGATTTTTCAGATTTGATCTTGTCACCGAAGGGACAAGTCAATCTAGACAAACAATTTATGTACCTTGAGAGAGATCCAGAGAGGGTTAAAGCATAAGTATATTCATATTGAGAGAGATCCACACTTCTTAGTCAACAAGCACATTCATACCCAGTATAGTCATGCTGTCAAAGGACACACAGTCATGTTGGGTAAGGATGCAGTCGCATACTGCAGAGACACACATGCATACTTCGCATAGTTGTGCTTGAAAAAACACAGTCCACCCATAAAGTGAAACTCATTGTCACGCTAGGGAAGACCCCACAGTCCACACAAGAAAACAGGCTCATGGTCACCTCATGGTCACGCTAGGGAAGGACCCACAGTCCACCTGAGAAAACAGATCATGGTCATGCTGGAGAAGGACACACATTCCACCAAGAAAATAGATTACAGTCACGTTGGGGAAGGACCCACAGCCCACTCAAGAAAATAGATCACAGTCATGCTGGTGAAGCACCCACAGTCCACCAAGAAATATATCATGGTCACACTAGTGAAGGACCCACATTCCACCCAATAAAACAGATCACAGTCATGCTGGAGAAGGAACTATCAAGGTATCACCAAGGCACAGGTTTTTTGGCCATGTTGAAGGACCCACAGTCCACCAAGAAAGTGCAAAGAAACAAATCACGGTCACGTTGGTGAAGGACCCATAGTCCACCAAGAAACAAACTCAATGTTGCATTGTGGAAGAACCACAGTACACCCAAGAAATAGGCCACGGTCATGCTGGGGGAGGACCCACAATCCAACATAATCATGGTCACGCTGGTGCAAAGTGACCACGTGGAAGGTGTAACAAGAAATCCCAGTCACGGGGGTGGTGTAGCAAGATATCACATGGAGTAGCAACAAATATCATGCAAAGATCACGGAGAGGGAGAGAGCTCAGTCACACTGAGCAGAAAACCATGAACTGGATCCATCTCTCATGTTAAATTAAAAAATTAATTTATAATCTAGATAATCCTTAAGATAAGGTATCAAAACATTAATAAACATCACCTATGGACAAAGTAAGATAAAGTATCATGAGTCAACCAAGGGAGCCACAACAAAACAACAACAAACCCAAAAGGTCATGGTGAACCATATAAGGTGGACATGCAACTCCTTTATAGGACCAACAAGACCAATAATATTTTCTCTCTCTCAAGGTACATTGTTTTATATATTTTTGTCATCACTGTATAAGATTCATTGGTTATATAAATTAGAACCACTCCAGAGTCCATACCCACTCCATACCACAATAGGTGCACAACAATGAGTTTTATAACAAGAGATTTCCACACCATAGCCATCTTTCGAATCAACAACAATCACAATTCCCTAATGAGTTAATATGCACTCCACACAAACATGACGAAATCAAAGAACATGATATGCCATTTAAGAAAACATTTAGAAAACACATTTCAAGAAACACACATTAAGTAATGTTCCATTTAAGTATTGAAGAGAAAAATAAAGTATATGAAAACTCTAACATGGGCATGGGCACCAAAATTTGACAAAAAAAACTTGTTTCATCCTTTTAAAAGTAATATTAAACATAATTGTTGAACTAGCCAACAGTTCAGTAACCCTCAAGAACCATGCTTCAAGAATGCATAGAGAAATATTTGGAAATCGATAACTTCACATAGATTTATCCCAACCGTTCAGCATCCGAACCATTCACCGCACTTGAAGATAAGAGAAATTAAAATAAGTATGCAATTTATACAAATGAATCAACAATAATACAAAAAATACTACTTTATAAATAAGTTATAAGATAGTAGTACAAAATATAAGATAAATTAGAATGGTTTGAAAACTTCACCCTATTTAAATTTTTAATGAAATCCTCAAAAATTCGGTGATCTCTTTCTTCTAACTTGTATGTGTCTTTCTTGATTTTGTATGATAGGTTTGTCGTTGCTATAACAGAATCAAGTTGTATGAATAGATGATTTGTTGAATCATACTTGTACATGCGTTGCCCCTTAATTCTATTGTACCAACAAAATTGAAGCTCAACACCTTCAGGCCTATCCAAAAGATCAATGTCATTATGGTAATCAAACACCCTATTACCATCTTTATTTCTTATTCTTTGAACTCTTCCAATGTACCAAGCCCCAGAAGAAATGTCGTGCTTTGTACTTTGAGATACACCTTTTCTTGTAGTGAGTTTAGCTACAGCTATAGACTCGCTCTCAAAAAACACCGCACAATCTGATCCAATTCCAAAACCAATTGCAACACCCTTTTTGGGCCCTCTCATCTCGCTTGAAGCATACTCCATTCCTCACTTTAGTCAATCTATCTTTTGATAATGTTGGGTTTCCATTCAATTGACTAAACAAACAAGATTTGTACACGTCCTTGCCATCGAGCTCCACCACTGGTTTGGTAGTTATGTTTACATTTTCATCAACGAAATCTAAAATTCCATCCAACTCATGCCTCCACTCACTTTCCATCATTTGCAATTCACTATCATTGAGTACCATAAAAGATGAAGATTGGAATATGGATGTGGAATGACCCAGTGGAGAATTATCAACTACTTCATCGACATCTTCAAATGTTGGAACATTGTGATCCTCTATCCATGGTTTAAACCATCAAGAATCTTCTGTGTGTCTTTTTGGTTGCATGCCAAGACCTTGTAAAATTTCCTGTGCATCCTCCAATCATATCTTGAGAGATTCTATAATTTTATTATCTGTGGAAATCGAATCATATTGTGACAATAAATCACCTTCTTCTATTGTTTGTTGATGCAATTTGTTCCAGATACTCATTTATTTCTTATGAGATTTATTGAAACGAAGCCCTTGGGGATTGGATTCTTCTTCAGCAACTCTATTAAGGGTTCTAATAGAATGAATTAAGTCAGAAAAATCATATGCCCTCTCTACTCCAACCATGCCACCAAATTTGCTAAAGAAGTTCTCACATACATTTGACCCAGTTAGGTGCAATGCACATGGTAAGTTAGAGTATTGATCATGAAATAATCTCATCAACAAAACCACAAAGTGGCATGAAATTTTCACATCTTGATATGCCTCTCCGCTAATGAAATTAATGTTGACATTAGTATTTGCCTGTTCTCTGACCCAACATAGCCATAAGGTGAAGAAATGATGGACTCTTGAATAATTTCGCACCCTTTCCCAAAGAGTTAAACTAGGAGACAAAAAAATATCAATATAGTCAGCAACGATTGCTAGATAGGTCTTTGTACCTGATGTCCTCTCTGTCCTGCCACCTGTACTTCTCATTTCCTTCAAGCACCTCTGGACATGCCTTGAAGCAATGCGTTGTGCTTAACCCCAGTTTTGGTGATCAATCCTCTCTATATCCTCAATTTTAAGCTTGTGGCCATCCACTTTAAACTTGTTATAAACCATTCTTACATGGTTAAAACTAATCAACTCTTCTCCAACAATCAGATCTCGTTGACCACTAAACAAAGGATTCACTAGCTTTTTTCCATTGTGGATGTAATCCTGGTCATGAAGTCCTGTTATTTTAAAGCCATCATACAACCCAGTTAACCTCCACCCTTCCCAAGGAATTTGATATCTCATGCCTGTCATTTAGTAATAATCCTTCAAGCATTCTTCTCCTACTATCCCCATCTGAGGAATGACCAATAATAGGTCCTAAAAAATATTCCACATGTTTCTTCCATAGGTCTTATACTTTTTCCCATTGTCGATGGACAAAATTTGCATCAAACTTGTTGTATGTTGGATGAACATCCACAACCAAATGAGGAAGCTTCTCATGTAAAGGGTTTGCAATAATAACACGTGCATAATGGCTAATCACACAATTCTTGAAGGCATCTGTAATAATCTCATAGCCTGCAGCGCCCTCGCCAACTGTCACCAAGAAATGTGATTGGCACTTATGTTCTTCTTTCTTACCACAAAAAACCACCAATGTATCACTTTTTTCTACCCACCTTACATATTTTAACACAATAGTTTCATCTTCAGCAAGGCATATGGGAATTTGTCCCTCTATATCATGTTTGGATTTATAGGAAGCATAAACTTTTTCGATTGTCTCAAAAATGTACTCTTGCTCCCCTGGGATATATGTCACTAATTTTCTAACTTTCCTTAAAGTCGTAGATATCGAAGGGCCATCCAGATTCAAGCTAATAAAGCTATGTAATCTAGGACCTCCCCATAACTTAATCATCTCATAAATGGATTGAGTGGATGCACTATACCTTCTACCTGACTTTGAACGAACTAGGTTGTGAAATATATCTTAAACAAATTCCCAAACTACATCTTAACATTGTAATTTTCCTTGCTTATGAGCCTCACACACATCCTTGCAAAACCTGAACACATCCTTCCTTCCTGTATATTTGAACAACTTCTCCCTTAGAGACCTTGTTCTAATAGACAGTGTAGCAACCTTTGTCCTCTCCCACGAAAGAGATCACATTGTTAACCTATGTGTAGCATTTGCTTCTCTTACAACAATTTTGAGTTTAGTTTGAGTCAAATGGTCCAACCTTCTCCCTTTCCCTGTATCTCCCATGTATTTTCATGTTTCTCCTTGATTTGCGATATAAACAAATTCGAAAGTCATGACCATTAGGTATCATCTTACAAAAATTGCATGTCAATGAATCAAAAGGTATTCCTGTTTCAGAAACCCTCTTGCAATGAATATGTCTGTATGTACCATTAATACTACATTCATTACCATGATAATTTAGTGTTATCCTGGTATGTTTCTCTATGGCCCACATTTTTCCACCACGTTGGTCATCCATTAGAACCTTTGTGTCCAATCTCTCCCCTCTTCTCTTAAGATAGGGATCCCAATACCCCCAACATAATAATATTGGGGGAGGTATTTGTCCTAGAACAAGATGAAAAAACACATTGGTTAATGATCTACTAACCGATACTAACAAGTAATAACAAATAAAGTAATGTGCATATTCAAATTAAAATTAAATTAAAACTTGGGTAATTTCCAAACCTGAAGTAGAAGCATGTGGACTTGTAGAAGCCCCATGTAATGGTGATGGTAGTGATGGGATCAAGAACTTAGACAATATTTGTTGGGACTTTTCATTGGTAGGCTTCTTCGGTCTCCCAACTATTCCACTCCTCAACACAACTGTATCATGTGAAGCCTCAACCGTAGTATTAGTAGTGTGCTTCTTTGATTTCATGTGTTCATTTAGAGAACTGACAATATTACCACTTGTCGACACCAAAGAGAACCATATATTGCATCGTGTACATTCCACTCTTACTTTTTTCTTGTCCTCATAGTTTGCAAGTGTTGTTTCCACCACCTTGAACAAATTAGGCTCTTGTGTTTGGTTGAAATCATGTAGAAGCTTGATTGCTTAATCAATCTCAAGTTGATCTCTAGCCACTGTTGTCTTCTTTTCTTTGTTACCTGAAGGAATTTCATAATTCCCAACATTGAAATTTGACGTTGATGGGACCATGTTTTCATATGATTGTTTTTGAAGTTACAAATTGTTCGCGTTGCTAAGGATACTTCCCCCGTTCCATAATCAATGCCACAGATCTCACAACGGATCTTTATATTAGGTTTTCCATTTTCTAAATACACCTTTAGTGTTAGCTTCTCCTTGACAAACTCTTCCATTAAACTATTCACTTTATGTTCCCAAGATGCCAATACATTAGGATCAACCACAACTTGTTCCACTGGCTCAGACACATTACCAACTCTTGGTTGTTTATGCATAGGTTCCTCCACATTCCCTCCAATGTTTTCAGAGATTGGCTTTCCTTCTATTACATGTGATTCCAATATTTCAGCAACCATTGTGCATACTTTCCTCTTAATGCCTACATTTGTTGTTGTAGGTTTCCTTATTTCCTCTTGCTTTGCATTTAAATGACATCGAGTTGAGCCAATAATAAAATCAAAAGGATATTCAACGAATTCATCATTCACAATTTCACAATGGATATCAACATATGTACAACCTTTTTGACATTGGACTATGCCAAGGGCACAATTCTCTTCACCAATAAAAATTCCAAAGTCCACAACATCACTTGGATCCATCTGCATTTACATCCATGTGTACCTTTTAGTTGGGTAAGAAATGAATAAAATTATAACAATTTTTTCAAAAGTTTGGATATAATATGGCTATGAAATGAGGTGAGTGCATCCATAAATAAATGAAAAAAAAAGTAATTCAAATTTACACATGCATATTAGTTCATTAATAAAACAAAGAGATAGGAAGCAAGGTGTGCACTTTCAATTCAAATCTCTAAAAATGATGAAGAAATCTTACTATCGGGATGAAACACCTTGAAACAAAATGTATTGTTAGTGGCTTATTTAAATATCCCTTCCCAAACTGAAGAGTAAGCTTCAATGTACCTGCAGAAGATCAAAAGGTGATTAAAACAATATATGAAAAAACATAGAGGTGATCAAAGGTTTTTGTTATTTTTGGAATTTAGTCTTGTTCTTTTTGATGAAAATGCCCCAAGCATTACAATCCACTCTAGGAAATGATAAAAACATCCTTATTGACTAATATTCCCAACCTGCAAGATCTCTATTCTACATGGTGTTTGGCCTTGGGATAAGAGAAAAAACTTAGTAATAAGTGAACTTGCCTAATAAATGAAGAATGGTCCAAGGAGAGATAAATTTGTTCAATAGTCACTCACAAAGCTCAAGTAAACCATTTTGGAAACTTCCTACATAAATGCAACAACTCTTAAATTGACTCCCTAGATCTTTGAGATCAATTTTGCATCCAAATGGTGAAGATTATGTAGTTGTTAGAGCTTCCATAGCTCATAAACACAATGAAATTGCAACCATAACACTTTAAGCAACCTATATCTCTCACATTAGTGTGAATAAGTACTGTAGCTCTAATGATAGGTAACAAAGAGAAATCAACAAGATTTTGGAAGGGAGGCATTTACTTTCACATCATAATCTTAATATGCATACCCATTTTATCATCAACATTGTAGACCTAGTCAAACTGATGTAGACAGTGCTGGAATTACTCTTACGCACGTTTTTAGCTATGTAGAAGATATGTGATGACACATCCTTTGTTAACATAACATTGGACTGATCACCTTTTGGTAAACAAGACACATATACTATAGAACACATAAAATGTTTTATAAATGTTATATAATATGAAAAAATGAATTATCAAACTTCATATAATGACAATTAGTATTAAATATAGTTCTGGAATTACTCTTATTCTATTAAATAATTTAGCTATGTAGAAGATATGCTATGAAATATTCTCTGTCAACATTGGATTGGTCACCTTTTAGGTTGTAAGTAAGGGGCATATAATAGGATGCATAAAATGTTTTTTTAAGGTTATAATATGCCAAAATGAATTATCAAACTTCATATAAAGACATCTAGTTCAGAGACTCTTCCAGATAGCTACATTAAGAGGTCAAATAACCAACTTCACGACCAAGATCAAAATACCAAGGAATAAATCCCATCTTCATCCTAAATTCAAAAGATGTCTACAAGGGAATACAAGAAGAACCCAGTCATGGCTTATCTAGGGAGGCACTTATGGACCTACCAAGAAACTGAGACAAGAAGAGATCAACGTCTGCCTCAAACATCCAAAGGATGTGAAAAATCTAAATTCTGTCATACTCTTGAAAAAATAAACATCAAAGATGTCAAAGAGAGTAGTTCAAGCTCAAATTAAAAGAGCTTCATCGATCCATTCCCCACTATTTAACCTTCACATATTTCAGTGAACTATAAGAGGCCATAGGCCATAAAGAGTGCCTCCTTGGATAAGCCATCTGCCTTCTTGTTGTATTCTCTGTAGACATGAGAAAAATCAAGGGAAAGAAAGGATGATTCGAGATTCCTAATATTTTGACACCATCCATATTTATGATTCTTGAGAAGAGTTATCATTGTCACCAAAGCAACTACTTCCCTCACTTTGGGTTTAATCCAACACATGGAGGGATTACCTAAGAGCAACTAAGTTGTAAAGATAGATGTAATTTAAGAGAGACTTAGGTTGCTACATCAACTATGAATGATTTCTTGCTGTAAATCAAGTTGATGTTAAATACATGTTTTCAGAAAGATGTTAGTTGATGTTAAGTTGATTTCAGAAATGATGTTAAATGATTTCAGAAATGATGTTAAATGATTTCAGAACTATTTTCAATGTTCTTTATTAGTGCAGAGTTACAATTCGAATATTAATTAATGTATGTGTAAATTCCCTCAAACTGCAGATCTGAATTATTAATTCAATTACTACTATAAAACCTGCTGTAAATGTGTCTTTTCAAACAGCTATGGTCCATTTTGTAGATTTTGTAAGATCTTAGCTCTGTCTAATACCAAGTTTACATTTTTTCTATGATGCTTATTGATGCACAATATGCTATGAATCCAGAAGACACCAACAATATTTTTTGGTGCTACTTTAATTAGGTGAACCATGGCTTTAGTATAAATGTAGAGGAGCCTGGTTGGGAAATAAGCTTCACACTTATATTCACAACTCCCCAAAAATCTTCATAGAAGCTTTAAATATTAAATGTGAATGACAAAAGCCATCAAACGTACACAATTGGGAACTATGATCAGACCTACTAGAAGCGACA
The DNA here is from genome assembly GCA_001517045.1 of Pseudotsuga menziesii. Classification (NCBI taxonomy): domain Eukaryota; kingdom Viridiplantae; phylum Streptophyta; class Pinopsida; order Pinales; family Pinaceae; genus Pseudotsuga; species Pseudotsuga menziesii. The sequence goes on from LPNX011104700.1 coordinate 42,546, forward strand.
ACAATTTATGCATTATATAGTTCTCTAATGACCACATCATGAGGTGTAAATTTCATGTATTCCCATCACCAAAGTGAAAAATTCGATAAATAATGAGTAGATTAGCAAATATTTCAAGAACAAAGAGAACAACATTGATGCATCCATTATTGAACTGCATAGTGTCTCATCCTAAAACATCAACTTGTGTAAAGTCACCAACTACAATCTTCAAAATGCTACTATTAGATGTATAAGTATGCATCTCATGAGATTGAATCATATGGTGTGAGGTGCAATAATCAGGTATTCGGTTGTTTGAAGATTCTTATAAGGATTGAGTAGACAGTGCATGTAATTTAGTAGAAGAAGGTTTGGGCACTGAAATTTTGTGCTACTACGTGGATTCATTCAATGGCTCTAGTTTTATCCAACATTTGGACTCATCATGGCCAAGTATGACACAAAAACTACAGATTACACTTGATTTATTTGTTGTCTTGGAGGAAGACTCTCCAGATACTAAAAATGGAGAAGTAGAGGATTTTGAAATATGTTTAGGCTTGTAGGTAGACTTACTAGTTTAAGCATGATCAATATTTTATTTGCACCAAGTTTTTTGCTCACCTTTAGAGGTTTGAGCCACAATAGCTTGATTCTCAGATCTATAAGAACATCTAATTACACAATATTAGATTGTTCTTTGGTAACATGCACATATAAAATATGAAACGAGAGCATTTAAAATTTGATCCAAGTACATCCATAGTAGAATAAAAGGTAGAGGAAAATCCCTTAAAAGGACCGTTCAACTTTGACAAATTTAGAAAAATGCATTCTTCATCTATTTTGTTTTATCCATGGCCTCTCAACTATTAAAACAAAAAATTCGATTTGGTAAGAAAACATTCAATGCATGAATGCTCATCAAGTACAAGGGATGACAGTTCAACTTCCAATTTCAATGCTTGAAATTCATTGACTTTGCCAAGTATTGAATTCAACTTGTCCCAGCTTTGTTTTGGTGATTTTACATTCAACAATGGGAAAAAATTGACTATCTAAAGCGTACAACCCAATCAAACTCATGTATTCATAAAGTTTGTTCACCCAACTAGTGCACCCTAAAGTTCACTCAATCCAATGTTGTGGAATCTTTCCTTGGCAAAGGATGATAGCACTTTTAAATCATTGTCAATACCCATTATAGCATTTATATTGAATCATTTGACACTGTCCCTCATAAATGTCACCATGATGCAGTCTGACTTGTGCTTCAGCCTTCAATGCTCCATTTACTACCTTACCTAATGCATCCAATGGTAATATTTGTTATGCTACAGAAACCATTGGATGGAAACTGATTTAGGCATTCCATTCAAAGTCATATGGTAGGTTAATGGAACGAATACATAAATGCAATAAATCATGCCTCTATAAGCCTATGAGACAATCTAGATAGTGTGGTTTGGGATTTGAACAGAGGAGGAGATATTAAAAATCAAATAGGGATACCAATGGGATAGAATACAATCTAGAAATTTCAAGCTCCTATACAGAATAATAATTTCTATGTTTATTCCAATGACTAGAATTTTAACTTTGGGAAATATGAAAAGAAGATCATGAAAAGGTCCTAGCTTATGCTTTCCTCGTGTTTTAAGAATATTTAAAATGGTAGAGTGATGAAACATTATGAAATGTTTATATTCTCTTCGCAAAGGAAAGAAGGTTTCAACATGAGAAACTACTAAGAAGGCTCATGTTGTAGAAAATAAGAATAACTCTAGTCATCAATGAAGACAACTCAGAGAGCAGTAATAAATTAGGACCTACTACTATACATCTTAGGGAGCAAGAGTAAAGTAGGACCTAGTCCTATACATCTATACAGGCCTTAAATCTTCTAAAGAAGTAAATTTATGGCCAACATTTTGAATTGGTAGAGTAGTTCTACTATTGTTAGGGTTCCATATTTTTTATTATATTTTTTGTTGATATCTATATACTATTAGGTTTTAGTATTTTTGGTTTTAACCAATGCAATGTTTGCTGAATATTCTTCATAGGGGACAAGTGCAATATTGGGGATTGAAAATTAATTTTTTCACTTTAATCTGACATGGAATTATTTGTTTTCTATATTAAAATATTTAGTTATGTTACATCAAGTCAGATTTCTTTGGCTTTTTTTGGCAGTGTAGATTCCCTTTAGGAGCTATCTTCAAGATATGCTAGATTTGGTAATCTTTCCACTTGCATGGAATCTATTTGTGGTTTACCATATTGTGAAATTATTTAGCACTTCTTTGTTTGGTTGAAACATATGATTCAATTTGCATTTAGACTAGGAAGCTATAGCCTTCTCAAAATATCAATGCAGATTTATTCCATGACTATGCCTGTCAAAATTAACAGTCAAAATATCAATCCAGATTTATTCCATGACTATACAGTAGAAGCTTATTATTCAGTATTCTGAGGTATCATGCCTATTCACGTTAGAATCTTAACTTTTGAAAAAATATATTTTAATGTTATCTATCCTTATTGGTGTTAAATCTAAATACCATACACTTATACAAAAGTTGAGTATCCAAAAAATTATCCTCAATATCAGAAAAATTATCTCAGAATTCCATTCTGAAGAAGAAAAGAAAGCTCTTGAAGAAACATAATGCAGGGTTATCAACTCTACCAGAGAGATCAGATAATCAAATAAAGATAAATATATGCACGAAAGAAGAAAATGTTCTTGAATTATTATCTACAGTAGATCATCGAAAGAAAAGGACACAGATCAGAGGAAGGAAACTGTGTTTGCCACCAAAGGTCGAGATTACTACTCACATAAATATGGATCATGCAAGCTACTATGAATTGCAAAACCTATGTTAATGATTACTACTCACTTCCTTTGATGAATATCGATGGCAGATTAAAAAAACAGCGCTAGAACCTGCACTGCAACTGGTGAATTAACTAGATATGGACATTCCCTTCTACCTATGGAAATTTCCAAAGACCCTTATCCCATCAAAGCGAACCTAGCAGTCATTAACAACAATAGTTCCCTTTCCCCACAATTGCATAGTCATCAACTAACTCTAGCAAAGCTGCAAGCTAGTCAACTAAGTCTGACAACATGTCTAACCATTCTCTCATATGGCGATGGGGGTAAATTTCCTCTATCTCGCATATGTTGTGATGGGGAAATAGGGTGTGTGGGATATGTAAGCCATCAATCGACCAACGAGGAATCACTAAACAGCCTGACATAAGTTATATAAAGGACTAAGCTATGTGTAACATATCCCCAACAAAGAAAAGAATTAAGTGGCATTTTTAATCAGAGGATTAAACACAGTATCCCTTACCTCCAACATTGCTATGCGGTGTCTATGTGTGCCCTCCTCCAACGTGCATCCTCCAGCACTGCTATGCACCAGAGAAACTTCCCTCCTTGAACACTGCAAACCCCACCACAAACCCATGACCAAATCCTGAAAACGGTGGAAAAAAATGCTATGCACCAGAGAAACCACCCTCCTCCAACACTGCTATGCACCAGAGAAATCACTCTCCTCCAACATTGCAAACCCACCACAAACCCATGACCAAATCTAGAAAAATGGTGGAAAAAAATGCTATGCACTAGAGAAACTTCCCTCCTCCAACACTGCTATGCAGCAGAGAAACTGCCCTCCAAACACAGAAAAAACGATGGAGAAAACCCTATGGAGAAAAAACGATGGAGAAAAACCCTATGCAGCATCACGCAGGCTTATGGTAGAGGCGCGGGAAACCCTTTGCAATAAAATATGCCCCATCATATTGGATATTTATATAATAAATAAAAAAACCCTTTTTACCCTTAATATACCACCAATATATTGGTTTAATTTTTTTTTATTTTTAACCCCCCAATATGAACGAACGTGATATCATATTGGTCCCTAGGTGACGCCCCCGTGGTTGTGGTTGGTAGGTAGTTATGCTAAATTATGCTCCAGTTACATTCAGTTAGATGTCTTTCATTTCAGTTAGCGCCAATATTGCATGGCTACATGGGAGTAGGTGCCATTTCTCACCTACCTCATCAGTTTAACTAGTTTAACTGGTTGATAGACTAAATTAGACATGTGGAGTTAGACTAGTGGGCTCTAATAATGATTTAGACACTTCTAGTTAGCCAGTAAGTCAGGATTGAGTTGGTAGATTAGAATCCTATCCACATGATTCGAATTCTCCGTTATGTAACATCATTGTATAATGTTGGAATTAGTGAAGATAATGTTGTAATTTACTGATCATCTCTTATCAATTTTATCTGAAAATTTTTCTTATTCAGTGTACATTGTTCATTCCATTCTACTGCACAATTATACCTTTCAATTGCACTCATTGTTTGTATATCAATGGCTCAATAATTCAAACAGTGTGTGTGTGTGTGCATGTGCCTTTATAAGTTGGGAATGGTTTAGTTGTAGACAATCATGTGTGTGTGTGTGCATAAATATATATGCACACACAAACATGTGTATATATATACACACAAAGAGATGTTTGTGTATACACACACACATATGCACATACATGTATGTGTGTGTGTGTCTTTAGAAGTTGGGAATGGTTTAGTTGGAGATAATCATAGAGTAATAGCTTTAGGAACTGGATTTGAATTTTGTCACAACACAATGTATATATACTACCACCCATAAATGCAAGCAATTGAAACATATTCATGCTTTGGGATTTCACACAAGGAAAAGAGTGAGGGAAAATTGCCTCCAATATTTGGCATTGGATTTGATGCAATAAGCAAATAATCGGGTCTTGAAAATTGATTACTTAGTGATAGAGCATTACAAATGCTAAGAATTGAGGACTTGTTCAGGAGAGGTATGGTTTTTCCTTTTGTGCAAGTATAGTTCACCCATTTGTTCCTACCCAGTGATAGAAATCAAGAAACCAACTCAAAGTACTGGTTAGTATTGACATTGTAGGTAGTTGTTATATGTGTAGGCCACATGTAAGAATAGGATTTAAAGCCATTTCGAATATTAGAGCTCTCTCTATAACACAAAGAGTAAATACATCGGCACTACAAACAAAGAACCCAAGCAATGAACTCAATCTTGAATACATAGTACTCAATGATAGAGCATTATAAATGCTAAGAACTCAAGCCTTATTTAGGAGAAGTATAGCCTATCCTTATATGCTTGCCTAGTGATAGCAATTGAGAAACCAACTTAAAATACCAGTTATTATTGACATCATAGTTGATTGTTGTATGTGCAAGCTACACTTGAGAGTAGGCCTTAAAGCCACTTTGAATAACAAATCTCTCCATATAACATAGAGAACAAAGACTAGAGAAAATTTCAGCAAAGGTATTAGTGTTGGTGAAGGGAGTGGTCTATAAGTTCCTCATTCACTAATTAGTTAAGGAATTGTACTGGCATGTTGGAGCAGGGCCCCGCAGCTATAGGAAAAGCTGCTATTTTTGGTAGAAGATGGACAATTTTTGGAGGAAAGACAGTTTTGGCGATGCCGATAAGCTAGCAATATAAGAGATGCGATAAAGGTACGACGCCGTAGCGCATTTCCCGCCGCGGTTCGCGGGCCAGAAATCGCGGCGGTCGGAACAAGGAAGTCAAAGGAAACAGTACTTGAAGCGGCCGAGAAGAGAGATCAACCACTGCATTTAAGGCAGCGGCGACGATAGGAGGGCTCAGTGACCCTCATAAATGGAGAAGGAGCAATGGGCCGAGGTATTAAAGATAAAGGACAGAAGGGGAGTGACCGAGGAAGCGGCGCCCATACCCGCGATCAGCGCTGGAAATCACGGAAGACTGCAGGAAGCTGCGATGTGACAAGTAAGCGACAGTTCAAAGTACAGATAGGCCGACTGTCACAGTTAGGGTTTTGGGTTACTGTTGGGATAGGCCCACAGTTTTGTATCATGGTGAGACCTTCGGGCCACCTATTTAAGCATGTATTTTGTATTATGAAGGGTTGGTTGGTTGGGTTTTTAGGGTTGTTACTAGTTGTTGTCAGTATTGTAAGACGTTGAGGAAGAGTCGAGCCCTGGTTTTGTCGTTAAGTCTGTAGTTATCTTACTGTAACTAGTGGCTGGCTCCTTGAGCATTAATGTAACAATCCGCAGGGATTGAGAGAGAGAGAAAGGGTATATTGTAAGAAGAAAGCATTATAGGAGGATAAGAGATCTAAGAGAAGGGCTCCCAGCTGTGTGCGTGGAGTTTCCCAGAAGATATCATGCTGCATAAGAGGTTGCAACAGAACTGTGTTCACTCTCTCAAGATATAATAGAAACACAGTTCCCGTGGACGTAGCTTCCCCCCTGGAAGTGAACCACGTACATCCATGTGTTGTGCGACAGTTTCATGTGATTGTGCTCTACTTATTTGCTATATGTTATCCATTACATGAACTTTGCTTATCAGTCAATGAATGCATGTATGCTATCCTTCAGTTTACAGTAACATAGAAGGTTAAATACAAGTTGAATGAGTCAAGTATTCTGTATATGAGTTTATCAGTGCTTGATTAACGACAGCTAACAGTTACAGTGTTAAGTGACTTCTGTATATTTAGTTCAGCGAGTTGATCGTAATTGATGTTAAGCGTGTTAAACTATAGGAGCTTAAGTGAAGTTGTTTAACACCCCGAGGAAGGTTAGCTGAGCTATGATACCCAGGGAGGAAGCCTCTGGACCTTGAGAGTTGATGAGTACATTGAGTCTTACTGTAGGAAATATCGCAGTGTAGAAAGGTGATATCACACTATCAGGGGAGCTGTGGTGTGAGATATCGCAGGTTAAGAGTTGAGCAGAGGAGAAAGTTGCGCATCGTCCTAGAAGCTGCGATGCGATAAGAGTTAGTCCCATAGCAGAGTCAGCTAGGAAGAGAAAAACAGCCCATGCTAAGAGATTTAGCTGGTTAAGTAGAGTCAAGAGGACCTAGAATGCTACAGAACCTGGTTGAGGAAACCTGATTCTTCAACCACCCCATCTAGGATCACTTCTGGTGAGACTTTAGGCCGTTCTGCGGTCTGTTGCCAAAAGGGCCAGTGAGCTAGGGGTTTTGTTGGTACAATAAAGTAAACTTGGGTCTGCCCAGTAAGACCAACAAATGGTTCCATTGCCTATTTTGAACAAATTAAAGAGCTGATGTTCTGTTGGCATCCTACTAAAGAAGAACTTAACCAGTGGGTTGATTCTAAGGAAAGAGAATTTGTTGAGAAAGAAAACAAGAGTCCTAGGCTGAGTACAGAGGACTGGTTACAGAAACATATCTTCACAGACCTGCATGAGATATTTTTTGTGATCTATGCAAATGATTTGTACGATTGGTTGTCAAAGTTGAATGAAAAGCATGTATTCAAGAAGAAAAGGAACATTGTCTAGACACCGGAGCTGATTCACACCATGAAGAGCATAGATAATCCCATTTCGCGGGTAGTAGACTTTTGGCTTGCGAGTTTGCTGGAAGGTTTCATTACAGAGTTTGCAATTGATCAAAGAAAGAGTTTCAGCGAAGCAGAGAGGTACTTCTTCAAGGGATATCGCGGTCAGTACTTGAACTCTTTAAATTTGTCCCTTAAGATGTTATTGTATGAAAAAGGAGTACTGGATATATTCTCAGATGAATAAGTTAAGTAAGTGTAATGTCACAAGAGTTTGAGAGTGATTCTGAAGAAATTGGATGTACATGTAGTGGTAAGAGATATAAAGTAGATTTCAGATCTTCCTTCTTTGAAGATAGTTCAGACAGTAATAGAGAACATAGTCAAAGTAATAGAGAAAGAACAGCAGGGGGTATCCCTTACTACCCTTATACCCCACAGAAACCAACCAGGACTCATAATAATCCCGCAGGAACTCCATCTAGTAGTTCACACACAATACATACTACCTTTATACCACCTACATTTACATCGCCAAGTGGTAGTAATACAGCAAATCAGAATCCACCTCATAGAAATAGAATGGGGGAAGACATGAAATTACCTACCTTTAGGGGTACAGGGGCAGAAGACCTAGAACAACATTGGTTCCTATGTGAAGCTGTATGGACCATTAAACAGATCCAGGATGACAATACTAAGCTTTTCCAGTTGGCCACTACACTTAGAGAAAGAGCTTTAACATGGTATATGAAGTATACATCAGCACAGATTAGAACACTCGCAGAGGTCAGGACTGCAATGATTAAGGAATTTAAGAAACCCAAGTCTAAGTCACAATGTATCACAGAACTTAAAGACATTAAACAGTTACCCACAGAGTCAATATGGGATTTCGATCAGAAATTCAAAGCTCTTATAGACCAAGTTAGTTTTGAGTTTGTGCCAGAGCAGCATAAGGAATGGTTCATCGCAGCACTACTCCCTCATATCAGACTTCCACTAATGCAACAAAAAATCCATACACAGGATGAAGCATTGGAGATGGCAATGAAACTAGAGGCTTCACCTTTAGCTGAGACTAGTGCAGGTATGACAAACTTACATAATCAATTAGCCAATCTCACTTTACAGCTACATGAGATTAAGAAAGGAAAAGAGGTTGAACAAGAATTATGGTGTAGAAAGTGTAAAGGACATGGCCATACTAAAGATAACTATCCAGTATTTGTTGAGTATATAGCAAGTGGGGATCCTAACCCCTTAGTACAGAATCAAGGGCCATGGTGTGAAATCTGTATAACAAGAGGACATAGACCATAGGAATGCCCTTTACTTCAGAAGTATGTACAAACTCCTAATAATTTATACTGTAACTTCTGTAAGTCAGTAGGACATGATGAAAATAATTGCAGAGCTTATGATCTCATGATAGAGAGAAAACATGACTTCTACAGAGTCCAGTCAAAGACATCAGGACCAACAGCAGGTCCACAACATGAACCGGCTCATGCTGGCCATGGTGGAGGATTCAGAGGAAGAGGCCATGGTGGAGGCTTTGGCCGTGGCCATGGACCAATTATTTGTTATAACTGTGGAGCCATAGGACATTATGCTAGGGATTGTCAGAACCCTACTACAACATGTAAGTTTTGCAAGTCCTATGATCATACTATAGAAGAATGTCCTATCTTGATAGCCAAGATTAAGGATCCTAAGCCAGCAGTAAACCAGAATATTCATCTTATTGCTGCTGAGCAGAAAGAACCAGAACCAAGAGTCAATGTTGTGACTCGTAGCGGTGCTTCTACTAGTAGGACATCACAGGATGCCGAAAAGAATACAGGTCCGAAGTGGGTGCGTAAAGCCACTGATAAATCTACACCACTTGACCTGCAGAAGAACAAAGAAACATTTCAGCGAGCTAAAACTTTCTTTACTGACCCTACACCATCAGGGTCGCAGATATTGCCTTGTAGGGGAATACCACAGCAAAAACATTGTGGCGTTAGTCCTGTGCAGATATCGCAGGCTACCACATCTAGAAGGTGCGAAGAGGATGAGTTGACAGGAAGTGTACAATCCTTCCAACGGAGCTGCTTGAAACTCATAAGAAATGAGAAAGCCATAGGAGAGCTTCAACGCATCATAGATCAGTATCAACAGTTTTCTTCCGTGAGCAGTACGCAGTGTGCTGTTCATAATATTATGGGCCATACAAGAACATGAAGAGAAATGAGACTCACAGCACAAATTGGAGAGTTTGAAATGGATGAGGTAATCCTAGATTTAGGATCAGAGGTAAATGTTCTTACTAAGCAGACATGGGAACATATGGGTATCCCTAAGTTAGCCAAATCACCTATCCATTTGCGATTAGCCAATCAACAGAGGGTATCGCCACTGGGTCGATTACCGCAAGTACCAGTTGATATTGATAGAGTTCACAGCTTTGCATATTTTGAAGTCATAGAAATTATTAGCGATAGCAGACCGTATCCAACTCTATTAGGTATTGATTGGGCATTTGATAACATGGCTGTTATCAATTTGAAGAAAAGACAAATGACCTTTGAGGATAAACAGATTCGAGTCATCGCACCGTTGGATCCTTTTCAGGGTCCTTGATACATTGAACCTATCAGAGCAGAGGAAGAGGTGCGTAATATGGAGAGCCTCTATCAGATGACTGCTAACCAGAGTGATTATATCAATCCCACCGTAGAAGGAAATATTAGTTGGCGATGCGATAGCTCATGCGCATCGGATTCGGATGTTGGTTTAGAAAATTGGCAGAATAGACTTTATGAAGTTTCAGCTCGCAGATGTGCATTTATGACTAAGTCACTGCGATGGATTGGAACAGAGATTAAGGATATTCCGTCGTTTGATGGCTTAGCAAATGTCAATGACTTTTTACAGCAGTTTGAGCAGGAAATCCTTAATGAGCAGAGGATGGCAGTTATTGACCTTGCAGTAAAATCCACACCTGCAAGATGGTGGCATGCACATAAAGAAAATATCGCATCATGGGATGATTTTAAGAGATTGATGGTGATCAGATTCTCTAATGACAAGGTGTGATTACAGCAGAAATATACAGGAGAAAGTGACCTCAGGTCACATATTAAGATTTGTGAACAGAATTGGTTGAACATTCCGTAGGATGAATGGGTTCACCTATTCATTCACACTTTAGACACAGTCCCAAGGAACTGGTACACTGAGATAGAGTTGCGCAGAGGAACGATTACATGGCCAATTATGATAGACAGCTTTGTACTCACTTTCACTTTTGAATCTGAGTATCCAAGCATTGATCAGGCTCTAAAGATTATAAATACTAAGATATTTGATGACTGTACCCTACCAGTGTATGCTCAGCCTGATTAGGCCATCCAGTTAGAACATGCGCTAGAGTGTTACAACTTCCCAGAAGAGCCAGGTGATGAGGATGAGAATCCTCGCAGTATCAACATTCCAGAGTCAGAAGGGACTCGCGAATTTGATGGGCCAAAGCTAGAGATTCCAGCTGTCACAGAGCCTATTAAGATTAAAAGGATCAATATTGGCACAAAAACAGAACCAAAGTTTGCCTCTATTGGAGACTATTGGGATGATGAAATGGTAGGACACATCGTAGATTTGTTACATGAACATCAGGACTTATTTCCCACTAAGTTTATAGAGATGAAGGGAATAGTAGGAGATATGGGAGTCATGAGGATACCGTTGAAAGAGGATGCTAGGCCAGTCAAGTAGCATCCATACAGATTAAATCCTCGTTATAAAGAAAAAGTTAAGGATGAGATTGATAAGATGATAGCAGTAGGCATCATTGAGCCAGTAGAAGAGAGCGAATGGGTTAGTCCCATGGTTGTGCAGGAAAAAGAAAACTAAAGGAGAAATAAGGATTTGTGTCGATTTGTGCAAACTCAACGATGCATCCCTTCATGACCCATTTCCGACACCTTTTACTGATGAAGTTTTAGACAATGTGGGAGGACAAGAGATCTACTCATTCACTGATGGATTTTCAGGCTATCACCAGATAAGAATCCATCCAGAGGATTGACATAAGACCACCTTTGTGACAGAATGGGGCTCATTCCAGTATACGATAATGCATTTTGGTCTTAAAAACGCACCAGCTATTTTTTCTAGAGTAGTAGTTGCTGTCTTTAAGGAATACATCCATAAATTCTTAGAAGTCTATTTTGATGATTAGACTGTATTTGGATTAATCAAAAAGCATATAGGAGATTTAAGGCTCATGTTAGAGAAATGTAGGCAATATCATATTTCTCTTAACTTGAAGAAATGTATATTTTCTGCACCATTTGGTATTTTGTTGGGTCATATTGTTTGCAGACAAGGCTTGATGGTAGATCCTGCAAAGATTGCCATCATTGTAAATCTTCCAGCACCCAACTCAGTCAAGCAATTGAGGACATTGCTTGGTCATAAAGGGTATTATAGAAAATTCATCAAGGGCTATGCAAAGATCACAGCACCTATGGAAAAGATGTTAAAGAAAGAAGTGAAATTCCTATGGAATGAGGAATGCCAGCAAAGTTTAGACACTCTTAAAGAGAATATGGTTACAGCACCCATATTAGTATTTCCAGATTGGAACAAACCATTTCATGTACATGTGGATGCATCTAGCATTGCACTGGGGATTGTCTTAACACAGCCAGGAGAAGGGGGTATCGATCACCCTATCGCGTACTCAAGCATAAAGCTATCTACCGCAGAAAAGAACTACACCACTACAGAAAGAGAAGGATTAGCTATCGTGTATGCTCTACAGAAGTTTAGGCACTACCTGTTGGGTGCCCCATTCAAGATGTTCACTAACCATTCCGCTTTAAAGTATTTGGTCAATAAGCCAGTGTTAGGGGGGAGAATTTGCAGATGGTTACTCCTATTTCAGGAGTATGATTTTGAAATTATTGTAAAACTAGGGAGATTGAATGCAGCACCTGATCATCTATCAGGGATAGACTCAGGAGAAGAACCAAGTAATCTAGAGGATAATTTGCTAGATGCGCAATTGTTTTCTATCCAGATCGCAGATGAGTATTACGCAGATATTATTCACTTTCTCACTACAGGGTGGGCACCAGTTGAGTTTACTAAGCAAGAAAATAAATAGTTAGTTGTTAAAGCAGCAGATTTCACTTTGATCACAGGACATTTATACAAGTTAGGTCCCGATGAAGTCCTGCGCAGATGCATTATGCCGCACGAGAAAGAGGCCATTATCAGAGAAGCACATTCAGGTACCGCAGGAGGTCATTTCGCAGGAAAGCCGACTGCTTAGAAAATTCTAGCCGCAGGATTATGGTGGCCTACCTCGCATAAAGACACAAAGGAGTTTTGCAAATGCTGCAATATCTGCCAGAGGGTAGGAAAACCTTCGAGGATAGATGAAATGCCGCTGTGACCACAGATTACGCTGTGGTCATTTGACAAGTGGGCTATAGATTTCATGGGTCTTATCAACCCACCAGGGAAGCAAACTGGTGCGAGATACATCATCACAGGAACAGAATACCTCACCAGGTGGGAAGAGGCCAAAGCAGTAAGGAATTGTGATGCTGCTACAACTGCACAGTTCATTTTTGAAAATGTCATAAGTAGATTTGGATGTCCAGCGATTTTGATGAGTGATCAAGGCACACACTTTCTGAATCGCACTATTGAGGCATTGGCGGAGGAATTTCAGATACAACATCATAAGAGCACTCCCTACCACCCACAAGCTAATGGTACGGTGGAGGATTTTAACAAGATTCTAGAAAATGCTCTTACTAAGATCTGTAACAACCAAAGAGATGATTGGGACCTCAGGGTTAATGTTGTATTATGGGCTTATAGGACTACATGCAAGAAACTCACAGGACACACACCTTTCAACTTGGTGTATGGACAAGAGGTTGTTATGCCTATGGAATATATTAGTCCCAGTTTAAGAATTGCTCAAATTACCGAGATGGCTGATACAGATACAATGAATGAAAGATTAGCGCAGCTACTTGCCTTAGAAGAAGACAGATTCATCGGAGGATTTCATCAAAAAGTGCAGAAGGCACGAGAAAAATCTTGGCATGACAGATACATCAAGAGCAAGATTTTTCAGACAGGAGACCTAGTGCTCCTTTATGACAACAAGTTTGTTAAGTTTCCAGGGAAGTTCAAGACACATTGGTTGGGCCCATATCAGATTCAGCAAGTCACAGAAGGAGGACGTTCAGCTCAGTAAACTGAACGGGGAACTTGTTCCTACTTTGATTAATGGTAGTAGGCTCAAGCTTTATAGTGATAGCCACTCCACCTCCCAACCCTAACTCAGAGAACTAAGTGGTGCAGATGTCCAGTGTAGTTGAAAGGAGGCATTGCACCCATAACTAGTCTACACCAGCTGAAAAAGTTCTAAGTAAGAGGAATCGCAGCAGGAAAGTTTATTTTGCGCAAGTCATAGGACAATTGTGGAGTTTTTGAATGTTGTGGAGTTTCGCGCCAACTTTTTGATCTAGGACGATGCAGTGTGACATCGCAGCGAGGCGATGTTCCCCATGCTGCGAAGACGATTTATAAAGGGAAAGAGGGCCAGTAACTTCGCCTTCTGACAAAGAAATTAATGTAGATATGATAGGTATGCGTTGCCCTAGATTTGGAAATAGTACAATGATTGTCCTAGATTTCATAAATCTTGGTCGAGACCGCCGCTTCTGCACAATTTTCGAGGGAAATTTGAATGGGTTTTCAGCAATTAATGAGGAGCGGGGCGCGGGGTTTTGTCTTGTCCATGCAATAAATGCTGCCAACGGGTCCAGCCTAAGCGATCGTTGCTTCAAAGATTATCGCCTTCATTACAAATACACAGATCATTCAAACAGAAGGGTTACTTTTGCGATTTCTTAGAGTTATAGAGTAATTTGTAGAATTTTCCCTGTGCAGAGATACTCTAGTTATAGAGCATTGGTTTTCCCCATTTTCGCAGCCATTGCCAGTCCAGAGTATCGCACCAGGCGGTTTATGTCCGAAAAGGAACCTTTAGAAGACGTCGTGCGACAATTCAAGCGTGGTGGCCTCGACTTTGCTATGACGATGTCACACAGGATTGTGAAATTAGGTGCAACACAGGTCAGGAAGACGCCAAGGACGAGGAATCAAGCTCAGATAGTAGAAGAGTCCAGCTCAGAGCACAAAGAAGAAGTTCATATGGAAACAGTATACATTTTTCCATGAGTTGAGGATGCACCAGAGGTAACCATTCCCAAGGGTGCTAAGTTTCCTATTCCGCTACCACCGATTGATCCTCGCGTAAAGGAAGATGGAGAACTGTTAGGATATGTCCCTGCTCTCAAATTTATAGACTATAACCTTGGAGACAGTAAGACATATCCTCAGTTTCGGCCGGATCAGTATCTTATGGTTCAGAGGAACCCGAGGACCGACGCAGATGAGTTTGTCCCTATGGAATATGTCCAGATTCTTGAGCAGCCAGGCTTGCTCAATTTGTTGAAAATACCACATTTCAGACGAGGTGCAGAGGTTAATGTCGTGGTGCGTGTGCTACTTTCATGTGTACATGGAGGTTACCTCTGGCTGGGTAACAGCGTTGATCTAAACATCGATTTGATACACCGCATCACTAGGCTATCCAAGAGTGGTAAGGACCCTCGGACGCATATATCAGGGAAGAGCAAGGATACTAAGCTACCAGCGCTTCTAGTTAACAAGTATAAGCTACAGAGAGGAGGTCGGGCTTATGACCTCACAGCCTTAGCAGATGATACACTCAGATTTACAGCCAGTCTGCTTGTAGGCAGACTGTTAACCAACGTTCACCTGAAAGAAGTCACAGTAGCAGTAATTCACCTTGCCGTGCAGGTCGCAGAAGGCGAACAATTTAATTGGTGTTTGTTTTTATTAAATATTTTTCTTGCAGATTGTTTGGCAGCGCAAGACGAGCCAAACCACCCCTTACACTTCTCATGGCTGCTTATATTATGTGCATTCGTCGGGTGGAGAGAGTCGCCCCATACCCAGTTTCCACAGCTACGAGGCGGAGAGTGCAGAGGCGCACGATATGCAAACTTATGGGAAAGCAACAGTCCAGCTAAGAAAAAGATCAATATGATAGTATTCTACGAATACTATAAGCTGTTGAAGCGAGTCATCTAGGAGACACCGCGGATCAACACAAAGGTTGTTGACATGTATCACAATCGGCTTGATTTCATTGTAGACAGGAATACAATCTATCTGAGGCCAAAAGGGTTTAGAAAGGATGACTGGGCTATTGGATTGTTCAGGATGATAGTGCAGGATGTAGAAGATGTCATCAAAGAATTTGATGAAGAGTGGAAGAAGGCATTAGAAGATGCCATAGCAGGAAATGTACCAGTAGATACCGCACCGATAGATCCATTACACAAAGGAAAAGATAAGGTGGGTTTCAAGAGGAAAGATGTAGTAGAAGTGCCACCAGCAGCACAAAAGAGGAAAAAAGTCAAATCCTCAATGCCAACTACACAGACCACACTAACAGAGGATGACTATGATCTCATCACAGCGAGATTGCAGGAGGAGATGTGGGACTCATTTCAAGCGATGCAGACATCGCAGGACAAGCTGCAGAGCATGATAGATAAGCAACTTCTGGAGTTGAAGGCACTAACTGAGAAGACTGCCATGATGCAGACTCAGCCAGTCAAGGTGACAGCAGGAGAAAGCTCAACACCATCGATTTCCTGCAAGGAAGTCTTTGTAAAGGATCGCACCAATACAGTGCTGATACCGCCAGGGAGCATCCGATTCCCTGTTTCGATGATTGATGTGCAAATACAGGTTAGACAACCTGTCAAGGTTAATCTGGCACAATTCCTCGTTGATCAACTACAGATGATCCAGCAGCAGATAACCGCAAAGCTCAGGGAGAGAGAGCTTGTGACTTATAAGCAGAACACTCAACTGATACAACAGAATGCAGAGCTCACCGCAGGATTTCAGACAAAGGCGGAGGAGTTAAGACAATATGAAGAAAGAGAACAGGATCTAAGTCAAGTCCTGCAGAACATCGCCTTGGAGTTACCCCAGTGTAACACAGAGTTTTCCTTACCTCTAACGCATAAAGTAAGAAGAATTGCATATAGAGAAAAGGTTCTAGAAGAGACAATGGCCAAGATGGAGGAAGACCACAAGGCACAGATTGCTGAAATTGAGGCTCGAGCACCAGGCACACCTGAGGCAGACAAGGAAGTAAGGGCACAGGCCTTTAGAATCACTTCAACGCAGATGAAGTGTCGCATAGATGATGCAGAGTCATTGCTAGCTGATGCAATGAAGACATGGTCGGAGCTAGAAGAGCTCCCAGATAGACTGGATTTGCAGCAGAGCATCCAGAACATAGAGAATGCAATAGCAGAGATAAAGGAAGAAGTCAAGAGCTTAGGAGCTCTTGCAAAGATGAAGAAGATGGTAGAGATGAATCGTTTGCAACAGGAAGCGCAGAGGTTGTGAGAAAAAGAGATACAATTCAATAATATGCTTCAACTGTATCAGGAACAAATCGCGGAGCTAGTCGATGCGGTTGCGCAAAAGGTCAAGGAGTTCACTGCAAGCAAGAGTGTAATTGATAGCACAGAAGACCCCATGATTAGTCAAGTTATGCTTGAAGCGGCACAAGATTGTGTCGAAGCTATGGACAAAGATGTCGCAGGACTCAGGGAGAGATTTGCAAAGACTTCGCAGGAAGCTAAGGAGATGCTACAGCAAAATAAGCCAGTTGTTAGTGGCTGGGGGACGAGCCACAAGTAAGTGTTAAGGGACTGTTGGAGTAGGGCCCCACAGCTACAGGAAAAGCTGCTATTTTTGGTAGAAGATGGACAATTTTTGGAGGAAAGATAGTTTTGGCGATGCCGATAAGCTAGCGATATAAGAGACGCGATAAAGGTATGACGCCGTAGTGATTTCCCGCCGCGGATCGCGGGTTGGAAATCGCGACGGTCGAAACAAGGAAGTCAAAGGAAACAGTACTTGAAGCGGCCGAGAAGAGAGCTCAACCACTGAATTTAAGGCAGCGGTGATGATAGGAGGGCTTAGCTACCCTCATAAATGGAGAAGGAGCAACGGGCCGAGGTATTAAAGATAAAGGATAGAAGGGGAGCGACCGAGGAAGCGGTGCCCATACCCGCGATCAGCGCCGAAAATCGTGGAAGACTGCAGGAAGCTGCGGTGTGACCAGTAAGCGGCGGTTCAAAGTACAGATAGGTCGACTGTCACAGTTAGGGTTTTGGGTTACTGTTGGGATAGGCCCATAGTTTTGTATCATGGTGAGACCTTCGGGCCACCTATTTAAGCATGTATTTTGTATTATGAAGGGTTGGTTGGTTGGGTTTTTAGGGTTGTTACTAGTTGTCGTCAGTATTGTAAGATGTTGAGGAAGAGTCGAGCCCTGGTTCTGTCGTTAAGTCTGTAGTTATCTTACTGTAACCAGTGGCCGGCTCCTTGAGCATGAATGTAACAATCCGCAGGGATTGAGAGAGAGAGAAAGGGTATATTGTAAGAAGAAAGCATTATAGGAGGAGAAGAGATCTAAGAGAAGGGATCCCAGCTGTGTGCATGGAGTTTCCCAAAATATCTCATGCTGCATAAGAGGTTGCAATGGAACTGTGTTCACTCTCTCAAGATATAATAGAAACACAGTTCCCATGGACGTAGCTTCCCCCGTGGAAGTGAACCACGTACATCCATGTGTAGTGCGACAGTTTCATGTGATTGTGCTCTACTTATTTGCTATCTGTTATCCATTACATGAACTTTGCTTATCAGTTAATGAATGCATGTATGCTATCCTTCAGTTTACAGTAACATAGAAGGTTAAATGCAAGTTGAATGAGTCAAGTATTCTGTATATGATTTTATCAGTGCTTGATTAACGACAGCTAAAAATTACAGTGTTAAGTGACTTCTGTATATTTAGTTCAGCGAGTTGAGCGTAATTGATGTTAAGCGTGTTAAACTGTAGGAGCTTAAGTGAATTTGTTTAACACCCTGAGGAAGGTTAGCTGAGCTATTATACCCAGGGAGGAAGCCTCTGGACCTTGAGAGTTGATGAGTACATTGAGTCTTACTATAGGAAATATAGGAGCGTAGAAAGGCGATATCGCACTGTCGGGGGAGTTGTGGTGTGAGATATCGCAGGTTAAGAGTTGAGCAGAGGAGAAAGTTGTGCATCGTCCTAGAAGCTGCGATGTGATAAGAGTCGGTCCCATAGCAGAGTCAGCTAGGAAGAGAGAAACAGCCCGTGCTGAGAGATTTAGTTGGTTAAGTAGAGTCAAGAGGACCTAGGATGCTACAGAACCTGGTTGAGGAAACCTGATTCTTCAACCACCCCATCTAGGATCACTTCGGGTGAGACTTCAGGCCGTTTTGCGGTCTGTTGCCAAAAGGGCCAGTGAGCTAGGGGTTTTGTTGGTACAATAAAGTAAACCCGGGTCTACCCAGTAAGACCAACATGGCATGAAGAGATTATGGCATATTCATATCATCAATAATAGCCTAGGGAAGTCTAATCATAAACTTGTGTAGCATATCTTAAATGCAATTTGAGGATAACATTTGTTAATAACATCCTTGCTCTAACCCACCTTATTTTTGTTGGTGATGTGGTACTCTTTGGGATTGGGACTCTTGAAGAATGGCATGCCTTTGATGTGATACTTGCCTTATTTAGTTCAACTTCTGGTTGTGCACCAGTGTGGAAAAATCATCCTTTCTGTTCTGTGAAGTGGAAGAAGAGGTATTAAATAGCATCTCTTGGATTATTCCCTTTAAAATGGATCCCATCATGGTTGGGTTCAGATGCATGGGATACTTCCTTAATCCCTTAGGCTATAGAATTAAGGATTGGAATTGTATTTTAAAAATATTTGAGAAGAGAATCAGTAATTGGACATATAGAATCCTCTCCCTGGGAGGAAGACTCATCCTCATT
Organism: Pseudotsuga menziesii; assembly: GCA_001517045.1. NCBI lineage: Eukaryota > Viridiplantae > Streptophyta > Pinopsida > Pinales > Pinaceae > Pseudotsuga > Pseudotsuga menziesii. The sequence goes on from LPNX011104700.1 coordinate 61,966, forward strand.
AGAGCAGTCCTTACTGGATTATCGGTGTACTGGTTTGCATTGGCTCACATGCCCAAGTCTATTCTCAACAGAATTTGACAGTTTATCTTCTCTTTCCTTTGGGGAAGTACTCAGGACACTCACCATCTGCACCTAGCAAACTGGCAGTCTCTTTCCAGGCCTTTAGAGTATGGGGGTTGGAACATAAAACATTTGGAGTGGTCATGTATTGCTCTAAGAATGAAGAGCCTCTGGATGGATCTAAATGGTACAGGTATATGACATCAATTCATAAGGGAAAAGTATCTCAAAGACCTTTCAGTTGAGGATTGGCTGTGGAAAAAAAGATTCACTGTCAGAGGATCATCTTACTTTTGGAATGGTATTTTAAGAGCCCTCGCCTGAATCACTAGAATGTTAAGCTGGAAAGTTGGCAATGGATTGTGCATAAAATTGGGTATCGACCTAGTTATTGGAATGGACTCCCACTATGTCCTTTATAAATACCTCAGAGTGATTATGGATTATTTTCACTTCAAAACGCTCGAAATATGGGTGAAGGCACTATCAGGCAGTCATATTGGCTATTGACAAAAGATTTAGACCTTGGAGGTAGATGGAAAGATGAATGGGATTGATATATAAAAGGTCTTTCACATGGGGGTATCGGGTTATCTGATCATAAGGATATGCTCCCGTGGACGCACAATCCTAAAAACGGTGAGGTTACTGCTAGTTTAGCATATGACATAATTGTTTCTTCTATATTGCACCCAGCTAATAAAATATCCATGTCACAAATTTGGGCCTGCACAATTCCCTTAAAAGTCAAATGTTTTCTCTGGTTGGCTGTAGAGAATCGTATCTCAACTTGGGACAATTTAAAAAACAAAGGATGACACGGTCCTAATCGTTGATCTTTATGCAAGGGGGATGAGGAATCTATTAGACACTTATTCATTGGTTGTCCCTTTAGTCTGCACATCATTGACTGTATGAGCAAAATATTAAACTTGGTGATTTCTTGGTCCAACATCACACTTCTGGAAAACCTTGAGTAGTGATTTTCACTTGACACTGAAAACACTCATCTTCCATTGTTTTTCATATGGGGCCTATGGATCACCAGAAACATGGCTATTTTTTAAAACAGGTCTGTTGCTTCTTTATCAACCTGTCATCATGTACTGTCATTGATGAACGAATATCCCTCTACAGGAAAAAGAAAGAAGGTAAGGGTGGTGGGTCTGACTACTGTCCTTAATTACCCCTATGGTTTCTTTGATGGGGCTTCTGTAAATTCGTTAGGGGGAGCAAGTATTCACCTGGCTATCTGTCCTCTACATTATTTTAGTTTGAAGTTGGGTTGTGGTCTCAGCACCAACACCAGAGCTGAGTTACTAGCACTATGGGTGTTTCTCTATTTTGCTGTTGCTATTGGTCTTCCATCTCTCCATATCTTTGGAGACTCATCTGTTGTGATTAACTGGGAAAATAACAAAGCATCTTTGTCAGCTTTGAATCTGGTATACTGGTGTACAAATATTTCAAAGCTGAAAGACAAATTCCACTTCCTATTTTTTCAACATGTTTATAGGGACCACAATGTGAGGGAAAAATTATTATCAAAGGAGGCACTATCTATGGCCTCAGGCGTCTTTTCTTTCACGGAATCCTATGATGGTGATATCATTGAAGAAGGAAATTTACAACTCTTTTAGAGCATTTTTGTTTGGAGCTTTGACTCCTTGAATAGTTTCTTGTGGGCACTATATTGTTTCTTGTTGGTAGTTACTATTACTTGTTTTAGTCATTCTGTGAGGTTCCCTAAGCAACCTGGGATCTACTTGTGCTCTCCTTAGCAGTGTTTGATGACTAGCTTGTGGAATGTTGTTGAATTGTTCACCTGATACTTGGAGATAGTGATCTATTAGCCCATTTTATTTTTTGTCACTTTGGCTCGGGACTGAGTATTGGGATTGATGATTGACCTAGTCTTGGAATGATTACTTTGTAATCATGAAATGTAGAAAGCGCCTCAATGTAATTGATTATTGAGGCGCTTTCTATAGCTCAAATAGGCGAGATGTGTCTCGTTTGTAACGGTGATGTGGCACATGTCGACTCAATAAAAATAATAAAAATAATAAGTAAAAAAAAACTTATAACATGTCCCTTATAATTTAAAAAATAAAAAATATTACACTCATATAAATATACAACCATATTAGGGCAATACTCACAATCTTACAAACTGAGTAGTAAAATTCAATTGACTTGAGTAATAAAAAGAAAAATTATAAACATAATGTTAGGAATAAAATATGTAATAGAAAATAAATTACAAAATAATAGCAATTACAATAACAACACTAGATTTACCTTAGAAAACCCCGTAGGGAAAAACCAACATATATTTACTGAGGTTCTTTAAATGCAAATACAACTAGCAAGAAACTAGGGGCCACTAAAACCATGTGCCTTAAACCACTTACATCCTTGCTCATTCCAAGTCAAGGCTAACCCTATTTTATATGGATTATTCATTATTAGTTTTAAAGAAAGACAAGTAAATAAATTTTTGGAAAACTATTTGATTATATGATTATTAATGTTACTCAATTCATTCGTTTAATGCTATTTACCCTACTTTGAAATTACTTACTTAAGTTGTCATTTCCCTCCCAAGTGGGAATACTTATTAGACATTTTTGTAAATTAAAAAGGGTTTGCAGGTCAAGAGAACTTGATCCCTCTCGGCTTGATCCGATCAAGTTCTCTTGAGCTGCAAACCCTTTTTAATTTACAAAAAGGTCTAATAAGTATTCCTACTTGGGAGGGAAATGACAACTTACTTAAGTAATTTCAAAATAGGGTAAATAGCATTAAAATAATGAATTGAGTAACATTAATAATCCTATAATCAAATAGTTTTCTAAAAATTTATTTACTTGTCTTTCTTTAAAACTAATAATTAATAATCCATATAAAATAGGGTTAACCTTGACTTGGAATGAGCAAGGATGTAAGTGGTTTAAGGCACATGGTTTTAGTGGCCCCTGGTTTCTTGCTAGTTGTATTTGCATTTAAAAAACCTTAGTAAATAAAAATTTCTTAAAAATTTAAAATAAAAATTGCAAATAATCTTTATTATATAACCAACCTATTAACCTACCTTAAACAATATAACCTACCTTAAACAATGACATAAAACATCACCAAGTAAAAACAAGATTGATATGTTCACATATTCAAGCTATCTTGTCTCCGACGATGCCTAACCGAGACATCTCTTGAGCCAAGTAGATGTGAGGGAGCGACCGCGGAGTGGCGATTCTAGGGTTTCAGGAGGCCGACGTATCTTGGGATTAAGGGCTTAACGATCTCCTGCACCTGTTCTTGCGGCCCTCTGGGGAGGTTTGGGGGCCGGTTTTGTGGCTTTCATTGGACGGGGTTTTTCTACGCATCTTGCATGGGTTTATGCGGTTCTTGGTGACGCATTGGGGGGCTAACCCGCGGTGTTTTTTGGTCGGCTGAAGGTGGTTTGGTCTCCTCTAACCCACCTCTCCTTTCCACTTGCGGTTATTTTGGCAGTGTGCAGTCGCTCTCTAGGGCATGCTGTTGCACCTTTTTTTGGATTCTTCTGGGGTTCAGGTGATGATGGTGGAACGGGTCGTTGATTTCTTGCACGGGCTGTCGGGTATGGTCGCTTGAACCCTTGTGTGTTTTGTCGCTGTTGGAAGCCAGCACTGCTGGACATTGGCCGGTATTTGGGCACCGAAACCTACGGTTCTTAGTGACGCTTTGCGGGATTGAAGGTGGTTTCCCCGGGTCTTACATAACCCATTTCTCTTTTCCACCTACGGTAACTTTGGCAGTGTGCAGTCGCTCTCAGGGTCTTGCTGTTGGACTTGATTGGGGTTTACATGATGATTGGGGAACGACTTGTTTATTTCTTACCTGGGTTGATGGGTATTGTTGCATGAACCCTTGAGAGTACTGAAGTTGTCAGATGCTGGCACTGTTGGTCTTGGGCCGGTTAGCGGGAACCGTTGATCATTGTTGGTACTAGTGGCCTGGATTCTTGGACCTGGGCGCGGTTTTTTACTCGGTGTTTGGACGTGTATCTTATGAGCCCCCATTGGGGTGGTATTTTGTGAATCTGGTTCTTGGCAGTTCTTACTGGGGATTACTGGACCGGGGTTTGGTGAAGGTTTGCGATGGCATTGTGGTCATTGGGCTGGTGGCCATTCACCTGTGTGGAGGTGTTTTGTCGATGAGTGGTGGGTTCCCACCTGTCACCCTGCGGGGGTTGTCTTCTGTCTTCTTACACCTGATTGATGATGTATTGGGAGCATGCATTGCTGACTGGTTCATGGTGATGCTCGCGGCTACATCGTTGGATGGGTATGTCACTTATCAGCTCACTGTTCTGCGATCAGGTTGACCTGACTCCAGGTAGCTCTGTCTGTATTCTGTCTGGTTATTATTTTGCTCCGTCTTTGGTGGGGTTTTCTTGATTTGTGGCTACTATTGATGGTGTTTTTAAGGCTTTTTTCTTTATTTGGATTTATGGAGTTCACCCTCTTATGAGGGTTAGTACCAACCATTAAAAAGTGGGAATTTATTTTCTTCGTTGTTTTTCCTTTGTATTTTCTCTGACTATTTGGTGAACCTGTGGTGGGGTATTTTGTGGTATACGTGCACTTCTATGGTATTGAGGTGTCTTTGTCTCCTGTATCCTTCTTTTTATTTATACGTGCTGCTTATATTTTTGTAGGGTTTACCCTGTTATTTCTCTATCATTTCGGCATCCTTTATTCTCCTGGTGGGTGTGGGGTCGAGGATGTTTTTTGGCTGGGGTCTTGGGCCGTTGTTAGGCTATTAGGCTGAACTCTTGCCGAGGGTATCTCTGTCTTCCCGTTTTTTTATTGGTGCTCTCACTCGGGTATTGGTCACCCTACTCACCTAGCATATGGGGGACCCGTCAGTGGGTAGTCAACCTACTTACCCTGGGATGGGTCGGTCAATCCATGCTTCTCGGCGTAAGGCAAAAGCTCTAAAGGATTCTGCACATAAACCCTGTTTTTTTCTTGGTCATGACATCTATTTGGACAGGTTAGAGAACCTATGCCGTAGGGAGTTGATCGGTAGACTGGAATATTGTTCCATGTCGAATGATGGTTGGGTTGATTGGGTAACCCTTCATTGGAAACCTCTTATTCATTATGTTCCCTCGATCAGCCTACTGGCAAATAATTGGCTGGTATTTATCTTCTTGGAGGAGTCTGATGCGTCCCTCATTCTGGGAAAACTTTGGCCGGTACTTGAGGGTTCTGTTGTGTTGAAAAAGTGGCACTCAGGATTTGATCCTTTGACTGAAAGAGTGGCTGTCAGACATCTCTGGGTCATATTACCTGCACTACCCTTTCCGCTCTGGAATAAGGATGTACTTATTAACCTGGAAAATCTAGTTGGTCGTTTTGTCGCTCTTGAGAAGGATTTTCACCATATTTATGATAAAAGATTAGCTAAGATATTGGTTGAGGTGGACATTACCAAGGGACTTATTCCAGAAATTGACATTATGTGTGGTGATATTATTATCACCCAGAGATTGGACTACTTGCACATGCCATTCAGGTGCAACTTCTGTCATGAAACTGGACACCTCCGGAATTCCTGTCATAGCCTCTGTTTTGGTATACCCTTTAGGAGTGGGTATAATTTTATACCTGTCTCTAAGGTGCCCCGTCCTGATTCTGATACCCTGCCTACTGCTCCCCAGGAGGAATCTACTAAATCCACGGTTCCTCCCTTTCCTGATTCTAATACCCTGCCTACTGCTCCCTTGGAGGTTGATTCTACGGTACCTCCCCTTCTTGATTCTAGTACCCTGCTTACTAATCCCCTGGAAGATTCCACTGAACTTATCTATAATTCGTCTTCCCCCTCCACCTTTGATGGCCTCTCGAAAGTTCAACTGATGTACATTGAAGACATGGAAGTTGTAGCAAAACATTCTTGCATTGCACCAGTGGTGAACTTGGTCAGCTTTGATGTTAATCGCCCTCCTCCCCTTACCTTGGAACACTATCCCTCACTCCCTCTGAACTCATCTGGTCTATCATCATCATCCACTCTTCCACCTCCTGCTGCCTCCCCTGTGCCTAATCCTTTAAACTCTTCATCCAGTCCTTCGGAAGCACCTGCCTTCCAGGACCCTTCACTCCTCATTTTTCTTTCTATCTTCTCAGACAAGACTCCTTTATCCCCTTCTACATTACCTTTGGACTCTATCAGTTTTAAGGATGTGACCATCAAAAAATCCAGGAAGGCCCCGCGGGAGGGTACTGGGGAACAAAGGTCTTATACCCCTCTCTCGACTCGATTAAAGTAGGTGGCCCGACTCTCCCCTTCCTCCCCTGACACCTCTCAGGTACTTAGAGCATGTACAGCTGTGGAACCCACTTCCCCATGAAGATTTTATCTATGAATATCCGTGGGTTTGGGGGATTAGCCAAACAAAAATCCCTTGGTATGTTATTATCTGACCTTAGACCTGATTTGATCCTCTTACAAGAGACGATGTGTAGTCATGCACATGCTCTTTACATGTTCTCTAAACTTAATCCTGGTTGGGAATTATGTGCATCTGATGCTTGTGGTCTTTCTAGGGGACTACTTGCTGGCTGGGACCCTCACTTGGTTCGCTGTAAAGATTTTACTTCATTGGCTGGTATTGTACTTAAAGCTACCTTTAAAGGTCTAGCTGAGACTTTTACCGTGAATAACTGTTACGGTCCCTATGTACATAGAACTATCTTTTGGAACAGCTTGGTATCTGGTGGGCTTCTAGGATCGCCTAATTTACTCCTGGCTGGGGATCTCAACTTCACTTTATCCTCTGCTGAAGTATGGGGGCATAAAGCTAGGTTGGATCCTTTGGCATCTTATTTTTCCTAGCTTATCCTCGGTAACAAGTTGGTGGATATTTCAATGGACCCCTCTTCCCCTACCTGGAGAAACAGGCGCTCTGGGGATGCGGGAATTTGCAAAAGATTGGACAGGTTCTTGTTATCCGAGTCTCTTCTTCCTTCCTTTTCCTACTTTAGGACCTGGGCTACTCCAACTGATGTATCAGATCATTACCCCATATGTTTGGAATGGGGCCCAAAAAGCTGTGTTCCCTGCAGGCCCTTCAAATTTAATAGAGCTTGGTTGTTGGAGGAGGATTTTAAGCATTTGGTCTGGTCCTCCTGGGAGGCTTATCTGGAGTTTTATGATCTCTGCCATATGGATTTACTTACCCACAAGTTATGTAGACTTAAAGGCTCTGTGAAGAAATGGGAAAGGACTAAAAATATTGAAAGGAGGCAGCAGATACTGGATATAAATATTGGCATTTCAAACTTATTATTGAATGGCTCTGGTATTCTATCGGCACCTAATAAAATTAAATGGGATGCTCTTCAAGAAAAGAAAAGTAAATATTGGGCCCACGAGATCACGACTCAGAGGTTGAAGAGTAGGGTTCTGTGGTTAAAGGAGGGGGATGCAAACACGATATTTTTTCACTCCTTTGCATCTACCAGAAGGAATTCTAACACCATTTGGTCTCTAAATGACCAGGATGGTAACTCTGTATCGGAGGACTTGGCACTTAAGACACTTGGCAAAGATCATTTCAGCAACCTTTTCTCTGATGATAAGTCCTCTGATATTGCTGATCAACTGAATGTGGTCAGACTCTTCCCGCACATGACTACTGATGATGATATTAATTGTTTCCTTAAGCCTATATCGATCCCGGAAGTTGAAGTTGTGCTCAGGGGGTTTAAGAAGGATAAGAGTCCTAGGCCTGATGGGTGGCCTGTTGAGTTTTTTCTGGCTTTTTTTGATCTGGTGGGGGAGGATCCGGTACTGGCTATGGAATAAGCCAGATTACAGGGTAAAGTCACAGGTGCCTTAAATTCTACTTTTTTGACCCTGATACCTAAATGTGAAAAGCCTTTAACCTTTGTTGATTTCCGGCTGATCTCCTTATGTAACCTAGTCTACAAGATTATTTCAAAGATTGCTGCTATCAGACTTAAGCCTATCTTGAACTGCTCTCTGTCTCCTCATCAATTTGGATTCCTCAAGGACAGACAGATTACTGAACCGGTGGGTATTACCCAGGAACTTCTGCACTTGATCAAGACTAAAAATTCAAATGCCTTGGTTTTAAAATTGGACCTTGTAAAAGCTTTTGATAGAGCCAACTGGACTTTTATCAGATTGCTGCTCATTCATATTGGTATCCCTCTTATGGGTGTAAATTGGATTATGGGTTGTGTCACGAGCTCCTGCCTCGCTGTATTGGTAAATGGGACACCCTTTGATTTCTTTTCTGTCTCTAGAGGGCTGCGTCAAGGATGCCCTTTATCCCCCCTCTTATTTATCTTGATTATGGAGGGTCTCGACCGCATTATTTTGGAAGCACAGCATAATGGATTGATCATGGGTTTTCAGTTCTCTCCTCATCTGTCCTTAACGCACCTGTTTTTCGTGGATGGTGTTATTCTTATAGGGGCTGGCACTATTGATGAATGAAGTGCTTATAAAGGTGCTCTTGATTTATTTTGCGGGGTATCTAGGATGTTTGTTAGCCCTTTAAAGTCTTCTTTCCTCTACCAGAATGTAGATTCTGTGTTCAGAGGTAAACTTGCTGAACTCTTTCCTTTCAAGATGGACCCTACTGTGGGTTTCAAGTACTTGGGCTTCAATCTTAAACCTTTGGGATACCAAACCTTGGATTGGAGATGGCTTATACATTTATTTGAAATAAAAAATTCATAACTGGACTTACATGTATCTTTCACTTGGTGGCAGAGTGGTCCTCATTAGAGCTTTGCTAACGGGGTTGGCTGTCTATTGGTTTGCTTTGGCAAGATGTCCCATATCTATACTAAATGCACTGCGCAAACTTATTTTTACTTTTCTCTGGGGATCCTCTGTTGGACACAAGCTTTCCCATCTGGTCAACTGGGAAACTCTTTCCCTACCTTTTGAATTTGGTGGTTGGGATATCAAGAACCTTGAATGGTTTGGTATCTCACTAAGACTCAAGAGCATGTGGCATCTACTTACTGGTACTGGGACCTGGAGCAGGATTATTGCACATAAATACTTAAAGAACAGACCTCGTGAAGATTGGATTCGTGGTCGGACTTTTAGTATTGTTGGTACTTCTTATTTTTGGAATGGGTTTATCAGAATCTTTGAGTGGATTACCTGTCAGCTGGGATGGAAGGTGGGTAATGGATTAAAAATCAGGGTGGGCATTGATCCCATTGCTGGGCTCAACTCATAGTACATTCTATCTGAGGAGCTCAGGGAATATCTCACTGACCTGGGGATTACCTATCTTGCACAAGCTCAAAATCAGGATGGTTGTGGCTTGGATGGGACTGTTTAGTACAATGCCTCGGACCTGCTATTGGGAGGAGATTGGGCTGCTCAGTGGTCCTCTTATGTAAAAGGACTGTCACATGGGGGTATTAGGATCGGACATTCTGAGGACAGACTGTTATGGATGTTTGATGAACAGAGGGGTAAGGTGACAGCCAGGAAAGCTTATGATTTCATTGTCTCATATCACAAGTCTGTTCTGGAAAATGATATCATGATGAAGATTTGGTACTTTAAAATTCCCCTTAAGATTAAATGTTTTGTGTGGCTCACTTGCAATAAGAAAATAAATACTTGGGACAATTTGAGCAAGAAGGGTTGGAGTGGACCTAATAGATGCTGTCTCTGTAAAGAGGAGGCAGAGTCGGTTGAACACCTTTTTGTTAGCTGTCGTTTTCTGAAGGAGGTGATCGGTGGACTCATTTGTATTCTTAATGTGCACATACATTGGAATGCCTCTACTTTTCTGGAAAATTTATCATATTGGGTAACACAAAAGGGTATTTTACTGTATCTGCCTATTTTCATCATTTGGAATATTTGGAAGGCTAGAAACCGTTTATGTTTTGATGATCAGGAACCCATATTGAACAATCTGTTATATTTTATATATGATGATGTTATGACCTTTAAGCCTCCTCTGATTCACAAGCATAGAAATAGGAACATTGGGAAGCCTCCTACTTCTGTGTATCCTATGATATTTTTTGATGGTGCTGCTGTAAATAATTTGGGTGGAGCGGGTATCTGTATTTGGTTGAATGAACAACACCTTCTTGCTTTCAAGCTCGGATGTAGCAGCTGCACAAATACTAGAGCTGAGCTCTTAGCACTCTAGGCATCACTACAGGTCGCCAAGGATATTGGGTTACCTTACCTACATATCTTTGGCGACTCCTCTGTGATTATAAACTGGGCTAAAAAGGAATCTACCCTGGATATCGTGAATCTTGAGGCCTGGTGCTTCAACACTAGAATTCTCATGTCCTATTTTACTTGGGTGGATTTCAGTCATGTTTATAGGGAACATAACAGGAGGGCATACATCTTATCCAAGGAGGGATTGCATTTGGCGCCGGGCCATCTCTTACTTACTAAATCTTTTGGGAACGAGATTATTGGGGTTAACTCATCACAACTCTTTTAGAATATGCTCATTCTATTACAGTTGATCTCACTTGATTCATTGAGATACTATCAGGTTTTGTTGAGCAAGCTACTACAGGATATAAGAGTCATTTTCCCTCCTTGGATCAGATTTCTAGGCTCCTGTTATTTTCTCTAGGGACATAGATGACTGTATCAGACAGCCTTCCTATGAGAGGGATCTTATTGTAGTGATCCCCAAGTGCTTTGAGCAACTCTGAAATTTCTGTGGGTATCTATTTGTATCTTATTTGTGTCTTTATGTATGTTTGGATAGGATTTATTGCTGAATTGCTGTACTGTCCCTGGTGGCATATCTGGAGTATCTTGAAGATATAAAAGGTTCCTTTGATTCATTGAATACCAGGGAATGATTTTTTCGACTGAAAAAAAAAAGCTATCTTGTCTCCCAACCAAAACCCACACTTACAAATTAAACCTCAATTAAACACCGTGCGATGTGAAAGCCAATCTAACTTGTTGGTCTCACTAAAATGACATTTAAACCCTAAACAACATAAAAATATAATTAAAAACAAATTAATAATTGTTTTGTGCCCTACCTTAACTTTTGTATTTGACGAAAATGCGATGCCTTCAAGTGTCCGATGTTAGATGACTGAAAAAATGATGTAACATTGGTCAATGAAGTGGGGTCCAATCGGTGGGGGAAGGTGGTTTTCACCCAACCCACCAAGGATCAATTCCCATCGAGACATGGCCCGCTGTGATAAGGCTCAAAGGATAGGCGCCCCCTGGATAGACTACCGCTCCTTGTCGAGATTGGAGTCGGGACGTCTCGGTCCTTGCTGAGTCACAAGTTGCTGGTATATCCTGGCTTGCGGGCTGCCGGTTTATACCTTAGGGGTTATAGTGGCAGCAGCGGATTTGATCCTGGGCCTGGCCCAGGCAAGTTTGACAAGTTACCGATTCCCCTCGAGCTAAAAAAAAAAATGATGTAACATTGACTAATGTGAAAACCAATTACAACATTTTTTATATTTTTTTTATATATATTTCTTGGTAAAAAGTGACTAACAAGAAAACAAATACAATATTCTCCTAACATAGAGACTAAATTTCTATTATCATTATATATAATTTTTACTTTATTGCTATCTTTCATTTATGTCCCATCCCCCTTTTACAAGAACACAATCTTCAAAAATAAATTATGAATGGATGGAAATGAACAATTTATGTCCATTCCACTATTACCGAAAGGGTTTCATAGGGCCCTACCGATCCTTAACATATCACTTTCATCTCAGGACAATTTTGAAAAATAACTCATGGATTGATGGGAATTATTCCCGTGTAGATCACTATCATCCAAGGGTGTCCCTCGGATCCTTAACTCTCACAATGGCGTGCAAAATATCCAACCCCAAGGAATACTTTTCCGTAACATGGTGACCCACCTTGACTTTGCTTGTTTCGTGACTCCATAGGCAAGAGACATGTCACATACGGGTATTTATTTCCACGTAAATATCTTTCGTCTCTTCCCTAACAAAAACAAACCTTGGACAACGACGGTGATAAGTGGTTGAAATATTTTCCCACTTTTCCATTGAAAGAATATTTATTGGGAGGCTTCTCCGATACGGCGGCTGGAGAATTCACACCCACTCGGAGATTCGATTCTGAACTCAGAGCGCCTTTCTGTCAAACTGCCGACCCGGCGCAACCAAATCATGTTCAGACTATTTGTGGAAAATCCTCTCAATCGACGGAGCCGCCCGCGTCCGACCTGTTTATATCAGGATTAGCTCTTTTATTGACCGAGGGATTCGAACCCTCAATCCCTTCAACTCTGGCCATTTTAATCAAAATTTGGCGGTGAATGGGTGTAACAACTCGTCCCAGCGTGAAATCCTCTAAAATTGAGCTAGGAAACGCCCGTTTCGGCATTGGATGCATCAGGTTTAGTTTCATCTTTCAATTTCCCTTTTCCCGGCAAAAATCGTCCAATTTATTTCATTACCTCGTTTTGTATCATAAATGCCTTTCTTATCGCAGAAATTTGAGCCGGTCTGGCCAAATTTATACTGTTTAGTAGATTTCGGTTTATTCTTTAAAATAATTGAATTGTTCTAAAGATAAATATAGCGCAGACTTTCTAACCGTGAAAATGAATTGGTCTCTGTTTTCACGGTAAAGCTCGGTGAAATCCGTTCGAGATGCCATGGATTTTGGAAAACAAGTTCTAATAGATTACCGAACGCCGCTGGCTTGTATTGTTAGGGATCTTTCTTGTCAGGATTTAAGGTATTTTGACATACGTATCATGCTGTCTTTTATCTTCCAATCACAGAATCTGGTCAAGTTGTTCAATACCGATAAAATCTTAGAATACTAAAGATAGTCTACAGTTAGCAGTTGAATTAAGTTCTTATCTCTGTTCACCGTAAAATTAGTTATAATCCGTCTGATATGCGCCTATGCATTTAAGTGAGTTATTCTATATTATGGAGCATTGCCGGTTTGTTTTGTCATGGATTAGTCATGAATTCTGTGAAATTTGTCCTGTAGATCTAAAGGATCTATAGGACGCTTGTTTAAATTAAAAAAACAAAAGATTTCAGATTTATTTTCCATGGCCGGACATCTCCAAGATAGATCATATTTGTTTGTGTAGCTCTGGAAACATTTTAATATTTTCGGCTTTCTAAATCTTTATTTAATCTTCAGTTTTGCAGCAATGCAGCGAAACTACGAGTATAAGTTATACTCGTTGATTCGATGGCTGATATCGGCATGGATTCTTTCAGTTTAGGGTTTCCGAATTCCTTCAAGTGAATCTGTAAGGACATTGGCCTTGTAAGAGCATTTTGACAATATGTCTCAGAAGGGATCGAGTCCGAACCCCGGGACCGTTCATAACAAGCTTTTGCATAAGAAGGAACATCATTGTCGGGGGTTTGGTGAGGTGGCCGGCGGTACCACGGCCGCATGCGCTGCCCTATGCTGTTGCCCTTGCGGTTTGGTGCATTTGGCCGCTCTGGCCTTTGTGAAGTTGCCTACAGGTTTGTGCAAGAAAGCATTGAAAAAAATCAGAAAAAAGGTCAAAGGGAAGAAGCGAGTGCAGGACAAGCCGGCCAATGAAACGGAAGAAATTACTGTGCCTAAAGAGTCTCCTGTGGCTTTGTCTCGGGATGAATTGTTGGGTTCTAGTGCACGCAGTTTGGTAAAGGTGCAAATTGTTGTCACTAAACTCAGTACCGAGGAGTGTTGGCAGCAGGTCACGGGGAAGAGTTATGTCGGTTTTTGGAGAAATTATTCTTTGGAGTAGGCTAGAGGTCCTGCTTTTGATTTATCGGCTACTTCTTTCTTTCTTCATTGGTAAAATGTGGACGGGTCTTCAGTTGTGCCATGTGTTGATGATTACTGAAATTCAAGGGCAGCCGTTAGCAAAATGTCATTACGATGAGCCGGTGCTTGGTATCGACATTTTTATTAACACGAATTTGCATCGAGGTTGGTAATTGGAAGGGGTTTGCAGTTGTTTTCTGTATGGATATACTTTAAAAGTGCGATTGGGAGCTTGGCGTTATTGTGACTGAATTAGGATTCTTATGGTTTTCTGGGATTTTTGAGTTTTGTTTCTTTTGTGCTGTGGGTTGGTAAAGTTATGAATTGCAGATGGGATTAAATTCTTGAGCTGTTTTTGTCATTGGAAAATGTCATGCAGAAGAATTGTTATTTGGTATTGGTGCTTGGAAGTTGGTATTTAGTGCTTGTGTTCAAAAAAAGTGGTTTATAATGGATTCCAATCTACATGAACATATAAGCAAATGTTTTATGTAGTGTTCGTGTTCAAAAGAAGTGGTTTATAATAGATTTTATTTAGTGTTTGTGTTCAAAAGAAGTGGTTTATAATGGATTCCAATTAAGCAAATGTTTTAGCTCTTGGATTTGAAGAGTAAAGGAAGTCGGTCTTTTTTATTAATAGGAACTATTTTTTTCTTTTTAATGGTTGATTTTAATATTTAATTTTTAGTTTAAAACTTGAAAGTAATGCATATTGATAATTTATTTTTCAAAAAAAACTAATATCCATGTTTCCAAATAATGAAAAAAAAAATTATAATCGAAAAAATTTATATCACATTATAATTCAAATAATCAAATACATACAACTAATAGTCACTTCAAAATTCCCTTAGCTGGGTGACTTAGTCACGTGGCACAATATAATTCTAATAATCAAATACATGCATCCAATGGTCACTTCGAAAGGCCATTTCCTTGGCTGAGTGACTTAGTCACGTTGCCTCCTATGCATCCAATCTTGAGTTACCAAGAGGAGGAAGTCGAGCTTAATTGTGTGCATGCAGGTCACATGAGGTCCTTTTGATATTTTCTCAAATCTTTTGGTTTGCACTATCAGGCATATTGAGCTCCACTTTTGTTTTGGTAATTTATGATTTGATGAACGAAAGTAGAATGGGTTTCCTTTTAAATACATTTTCAATATTTTCATGGTGATATTGTATTTTAAGGATGGGTCATCTATCATTTGAGAACTAAAGTAGAATGGTTTTTTTTAAATACATTTTCATTATTTTCATGGGTATAGTGTACTTTGCGAATGAAAAAAATATATATATTTGTAATTTAATAATAATATTATTTTTATATTTATTATTTTAAATGTTTTATATATATATAATTTTAATATAAAAATAAATTATAAGTAATTTAAGATAGTAATAATATGTATGTAAGCATACATAATACATTATATTATTCATTTTTTATATTATCTTTTTTATTTAATAATAGAAATTATTCTTTTCCTTTATTTTGATATTAATGACATTTTGTTTTTTTAATTTACATTTAAATAGATTTTAAGTAGATTGAAAAGAATATTTTAACTAGCATATTTTTAAAGTGAAATGTTGAAAAACATCAAGTTATGAGAAAAGAAAAGTAGAATGTTAAAAAAACAATAAGTAATATAAAAAAAGAAGTAAAATGTTGAAAACATTTTAAGTTACAAGAAAAGAAAAGTGGAAGTTGAAAAAACATTAAATAATATGAAGAAAACAATAATGTAAGAGAATAAATGTTATGATAATATTTTCAAACAATGATGTGAGAGAATAAATGTTATCATACTATTTCCCATGAAAAATTTGAAATTTATACTTGTAAAATATGTATGTTATAAATATTGTTATACAAATTCATAGAAATTACATTTGAAAAGGAAATGTGAAAAAAATTAATAATAAATATTAAGCTATGTTTTTGGTAACCCAATCATTTTTAAAATTTTCTCGAAACACACATATAATATATTTATTATTCCATTAGCAACAAGACATATAAAATTAAGTGTGTTGATTTAAAGTTATAAACCATATTATTTTCCTTAAAATGTATTAAAATAAGTTCAAATTGAGCATCATTCCAACCTTACTTAAGAACAAAAGAAACACAATGTATGTAGTCTCATATAAAGTAAAATGGTATAGGGAAGAATAATCTTCATGTGAGAACATATGAAGTAAAATGATATATGGAAAAAGAGTCTTAGAAAATCTTTAATTGATTTTTTTATAAACATTATTTATTTTGTATGAGGACATATGCACACTATCTTTCATTCTTGTATAGTCTTTCAAAGAGAAGGTAAGTAGAATTCACAATTATAATAAATAGTTGATAGTTGATGTATGAAATTATTATAAATGTTAAATCTTTAATATTTATTTGAGAAGATATCCAATACATCAAAGTGACACATTTTCTTATAAACATTATTATTTTGTATCTCAAAATTACATATATACACTAGATCTTTCATTTGTTTAAAAGGAAAATAAAATAAAATTTATAAGTATAAACATTAATTATTTTTAAGTGATATATCAATTAGCTATATTAATTGATATAAACCATTTTTATATATTTCTATTAAGTTTTGCCATAATTTTTAGTACGAAATGTTATTATAAATTTTTTTTAACATAAATAATAATTAATAAAATTAAAAAAAAAGATGATCCAATTTTTTATAATTGTAAAAATTTGATTTCAAAATTATTGTATATCAACAAAATAAAAATAAAAAAATAGATACCACATTATCTTTGGTAAATCAGAATTTAAAATAAACAACATAATTTTAAAAAATATATAATTCTTCTAAATAACATAGGTTAACATATTTTATAGTAAATTTTTTTTTTTATAAAATATTATAAATTTTAAAAAAAGTTTTAAAAAAAATTACAGAATAAATGCCCACTTTTTATCTACACGATAGTAAAATACAATGCCCGCCTTTTATCTACAAGCCTTCTGACGATTAACATTGCCAATATCAATGAAAATTTGTATTGGAGTTAATCTACACCACTACCTAAAATTTCTCAATTATCTATATAAAAATGGATGCCTTCAGGAAACCTCAACGAGAAATGGAACATAATCCTTTCAATGTCTTGATCGATGGGACAAAAATATGGAAGAACTCATTCATGACGAGAAAATATTCATCTATTTATATTTTATTCAATTCTCCGAGGCTTCTAGCCGTTAACCCCAGGCTTATTTAACCTCTTCTTGTTAAAACTAGCATTAAACTCGCTTCTTTGCCCATTAATATACAGTAAACAAAAAAACTCCACGTATTTCATTTAACAGTATTATTACAACGATGGAAGACAAATGCACCGCCAAAAAAGTCCTCTTGGTATCTTTCCGACCACGTGATTCGTTCTCTTTATTTTTCAGTTCGAGTTTGTCATGCATTTAGTTGCTCGGATGTCAATCTTTTTCGGGCTTAAAATGTAAATGGTGATCTAATTATGTTATAAGGATTAAAAAATGATTTATATACATATATGGCAAGGACGATTTGATCATATATGTTTGTACGTTGTGTGTGTTATGGGCCTACGCTTCTTGATCTAATGATTGATCTTATGAACCAACATAGTAGGGCTTTCATGGGCGAGAAGCTTGGTTGAATGTGACCCCTCCATTTTAGTCTTTAAATTTGGTATTTTAAATTTGGTATCTAAGTTCAAGTTATTATGTAAAATGATGTTAAATCAATTACATGATTCACTTAATCAAGTAGAGGTGTTTTGATAGATGAGGTGAAGATATTATTATATTTTTGGGCTTATTTATCTTTTTGTCTAAACTACATTATGAGTCTGTTTGTCAAGCTGAAGGCAATCTTCTCATTGTTAGAAGAGTCGAAAAAAACCATCTACATGATCAATCATGTTTCCCAAAGGTGTTGTTGGAACCTTGTAATGGTTGGTTAACCCAACTTGTAGCAAATGTGGGCATGATGCAATCTTGATTAGCATGACACTCAATGAATGCGAGAATTATGATAACTAGTGTGCTAACATGTTGGATAATGTGTTGGGTGGCCCGAGGACCATTGAGCTTGTTGGGTCCACATTAAATATATGTAACTTGTCTTATAAGGTTTTGGGCTAACTTAGTGGGGTGTGGTGTTACACTTGGGGTTTAATGCAATGAATCTAAAACTATATATAAAGAGGCCTTAACCCTATTTGGAATATGCATTAAGTAGAAAATCATCTTTATTAGATGATATTGTAAGGATTTCTTTAGTCGAAGATCTAAATAATAATCATATTGGAGAGCGAGTTTTCCCTTTAGGGTTTCCACTATAAACTGTGTGTTGTCTTGGCTATTGAGTTTATGTTTTCTTATCTGTGTTGAATTGGTTATGACTAAATTATGTTGATATGTTGAATCCAGGTGAAAATATAACATTTTGTTATATCTTTCCTTTGAACAAAGGGATATCAAAGTCAACTTGTACTTTAAAGACTTAGAATTAGGAAGAATAGAGCACACAGAAAAAACAGAGCAAGGAGAATTTGGGGAAAATCACAGTACCGAGACTATGCTCACAATCTGTATTTATTAAATGAAGACAAATAAGAGGTTACAACAAACAACGAAGAAATAGGATCTACAATAATGAACTGGAGTTTATCTAACTAACTAACTAATCATTCCATTATTTCCAAGTCTCCCCCTTAATGGAGAATAGAGGAGAATGGATTGGCTTCTACACCTAACATCTCTCTAAACATCTCAAACTTAATCTTTCAAAGAGGCTTAGTGAAAATATCAATAGTATTTTCACAAGTGTTACAATACATAAGAACTATTTCATTGGACTGCAACTTTTCTCTAGCAAAATGAAACTGAGCATCGACATGCTTGATCCTTGCAGTCCATAAATCAAATTATTCATCAGCTTGATTGAACTTTGATTAGCACATTTGATTATTGTAGGTTCCTTTTGCTCTTCTCCAACATCTTGAAGAAGTCTTCTCAACCAAACAGCTTTAGAAGTTGCTACACACAAGGCTTTATATCCTGCTTCGGTAGAAGACAAAGATATAGTAGGTTGCTTTTTACTGCTCCATGAAATAATTCCAGATCCAAGGCCAAACACATATCCATTGGTTGATCTTCGATCATCCAGATTGCCAGCCCAATCAGAACCTTAGTACCATGTCAACTCAACATCAGATGCATCAGTATATTTAATACCATAATCAAGTGTTCCCTTTAGACACCTAAGTACCTCCTTTGCTGCATTCCAATGACTTTCTTGAGGTTTCGCCATAAACTGACTTAACATGCACTCAAAGGATATGCAATGCAGGGATGATTTTAAGGAACCATACTTATTTAAAAGTGTATAAATGTTGGCTAATATTACCAATTCTTAAAACGGCAACTATAAAATGATTGTCGATATTTTTCAAAAAATATTTTAATTTCCAAGGATTTTATATCGTTTATATAATAATTTGGTGATTTTTAGGGTGAAAATTTTTTACCCCATCAAAATTGGGCGAAACAGGGCTTCAAAAAATGCAAAATGGCGAATCTTTTTTGGGAGAAAAACATGGAAAAATAGCTCATTGGGCTAAAATTTGCCCCTAAAACTATCCTTGATGCAATGTCAGGTCTGGTTGTGGTGAGATAATTCAAACTATCCACCATCTGTCTATACATAGTTCCATTCACCTCCTTCAAACCATCATCACAAGAAAGTTTCACATTTTGCTGCATGGGAACAATAGAATATTTACACTGATCCATTTTAAATCTTTTAAGTACATCTCTAACATACTTACTATGAAAAACAAAAGTTTGGTCTGCATTTCTCCAAAATTCAAGACCTAGGTAGTAATGTAACTCACCAAGATCTTTCATTTCAAAAACTTGTGACATCTGCTCCTTGATTTCATTAATTACTTTTTCTGCATTTCTTGTAATTATTAGATCATCAACATATAAGGAAATCAATACTATATACCCCAACTCATCAAATTTGGTATACAGATTTGGATCACTCTTGCTCCTCATAAAACCCTGTTGAAGAAAGAAAGAGTCTATCTTCTCATACCATGGCCTAGGTGCCTGTTTTAATCCATATAAAGCTTTTTTTTAACTTACACACTAAGTGTTCTTGCCCATGTTCTACAAACCTTTCAGGTTGAGTAAGGTAAACTTCCTCCTTTAACTCACCATTCAAAAATGTAGATTTAACATCTAACTGGTTTAGCTTCCAATGGTACTTTGTAGCTAAAGTAATTAAAATTTGATAGTATTCAATTTAGCTACTGGTGCAAATGTTTCAGCATAATCAATACCTTTTGTTTGTGAATAACCCTTTTCCACCAATCTAGCCTTATATTTGTCTATACTACCATCTGATTTAAACTTGGGTTTGTATATCCATTTGCATCCAATGGGATTTTTATGTTTAGGAAATTCAGTCAATTCCCAAGTATTATTTTTCATTATAGATTCATATTCTTCCTCCATTGCATTTTGCCATTCATCATGTTCATTGGCTTCATTAAAAATGATGGGTTCTATGACATTGGAAATGCTACTCATTAGGGCATAGTCTCTATACCTCTCATGAAGCTGAACCTATCGTGAAGATATTCTCAATTGATTATCTTCCTCCTCACTTTGTTACGATCTGTCTTCACCACTAGATGAAACCAAACTGCTTGAAGTGTTCATATCACTTAGTCCTTCTTGCTTCTGTGGTTGTGGTTACTAATGTGGTGTTTTTTGTTGCAATTGTGATTGTTGTTGTGATGGTTGTTGTTGTTGCTCTTCTTTAACTCCTTCATCAAGAAGTCTATGCAATTCCTCATGACTGTTGTTGTCACGATTTTCTGTTTCCCGCCCATGGAAAAGTACATCTCTACTCGCAAATACTTTATGAGTAGAAGGATCAAACACTTTGTATGCTTTGAATTCAGAACAGTATCCCATGAAAATACATTTAATAGATTTAGCATCCAATTTCTTTCTATTCTCCTTTGGAATATGTGCAAAAGCTTTGCACCCAAATACTTTCAAATTATGAACTGCGGGTTTGAAACCAAACAAGGCTTCGAAAGGAGTAATATTATCAAGATACCTTGTTGGACTTCTATTTTTTAAATAAGCTGCAGTATTTATGGCTTCACCCCAAAATGCATTTGAGAGATTCTTACCTTTCATCATACTGCGTGCACACTCTACCAGAGTTCTGTTTTTCCTTTCAGCAACCCCGATATGTTGTGGAGTGTTGGGTACTGCAAGCTGCTATACTATTCCATGATCTTTGCAATATTTGATGAACTCCCCTAATTGTTACTCTCCCCCTTGATCTGAATGGAGGATTTTGATGAATTTTTTTGTTTGCTTTTCCACCATGGTTTTGAATTCTTTAAAGTACTCAAAAACATCACTTTTTATTTTAAGGAAATAAACCCATGTGTATCTTGTGCAATCATCAATAAATAACAGAATGTAAAATGCACTTCCTAAAGACTTAGTCTGCATAGGTCTACAAACATCAGTATGCACAAGATCTAACACATCTCTCTTTTTCCTATCAAGATTAGAGGGAAATTCATCTTTGTGCATTTTTCCTAATGCACATCCTTCACAAGCAACATTCTCATTCGTTAACATGGGAAGTCCTTCAACCATATTCTGTTTCTATAATAACAATAAATCACGATGATTGATCTGGCCATACCTTTGATGCCAAAGACTCTCTATTGGCGTAGTTGCAGAAATCAATGTGTGATGTTCTTTGCTGGTAACATCAAGTTTGTATAATTCTCCTGCTCTAACTCCCAATGCAACAGTTCCGTATTGGTCCAGTAGATTATTCACTATGCAATAATTCTTGAAGAATTCAACCTTCAGGTTCTGATCTGTAATGGTGGATACAAATATCAATTTTTTCTTTATCCCTGGCACATACACAACATTGCGAATGTGACGAACAGTACCATTCAACAATGTTACTGGAATATCTCTATATCCTTTGATCTAATGAGCACGATCATATCCAAGGTATATGTTGGCACCATTATGTTTTTCTTTAAAATTAGTATACCACTTCTTATTACATGTCATATGTACTGATGCTCCGGAATCCACAAAGCTGGCATCCGAATCATTAGTTTCAGCAGACAAAGCAACATTAGACACAAACAGTCTAAGATCCCATGAATCAAAATTAGGGGGTTCATCAGTATCATCACTACCATTAAACAATCTAAGATCATGTTCTGAAGAATCTTCTACAAAATGACCTGTATGTTTTCTAGTTTTACTCCTAGCCTCATCACTCTTCTTCTTGCGACAGTCTCTAATAAGATGTCCAGGTCGAACACAATAAAAACAACTCTTTTACTCATTCCTATTAGATGGCATACCTTGATTCAACCTTGGAGATTTCCTTCTCTACGATGAACTCCCTCCTGAGAATCTCTTATTTGACCACAATGCCAAGTCTGAATTCCGAGGCTTCAAATTTGTGCGCCTTTCTTCCTCTTGCAGCAAAATACCTGTCAATTCTTCAAATGTAGGAGGTTTCTCCCTAGCTACGAGACATGTTATAAACATCTGATAATATTCTAGAATACCATTCAAGGTAATTGTGACAAGATCAGTGCTGAATTTTTTTTCCCCTATATTTCCTAGCATGTCTTTCACCTCTTTAATACGACCCAAGAATGAACTAACATATTCATTTCCATCCATTTTAATGCCTAGCAATTAAGTTTTCAGGAGAAGAATACGATTTGTATTCCTAGTTTCATATAAATCTTTAAGCACTTTCCATGTTTCAGCAGAAGTCTTAGCTTCTCTAATATGTAGAATTGTGCTATCTTTAACAGACATACACATCAATACCTTGGCCTTGTTCTCGTGTTTATGCCAATTTTGGATCTGTGCTGCTGTTGCACCTACAACCGCATCGGGTTTCGCTTCATCTCTCTTCGCAATCGTCCATATACCATAACCTTCCATCAAGGTATGCATTTTGAATTTTCAGTTGATGAAATTCAAGCCATCTAATTTATTGGCTTCGTTGAGGTAATTTTCAGCAAGTGGATTCGCCATCGCTACCACTATCTGCTCCTCATACCACCAAATTATCTTGTGAATCACCAAGAAATGAGAAATGCTCCAATACACTTCCCTACACCCTGTAGACGCCCTGCTTCTCTACAATTGTGCTGTGGTGCAACTCCAAACACTTTCCTCCTGTGCTGGGCGGTCCGCCTTCAGCAATCAACAATGGCTTTGGCTCTAGGGTAGTAGACTGTCTCACAGTTCCAGAGACAGTTCTTAGGCTCTACTTTCCTCTAGCAAAACGATTTCTTCGCAACAATGAAAAAAGTAATTCAAGACTCCTCTTGACTCAGCATTCAGGAAGATTCAACTCGTGGCTTCTCCTACATGCACAACACGACTCCAGCAACGAATCTCTCTTACGACTTCTCTTACACACAAGAAGAAATACCTCCACGCTCTCTTCAGACACTCGATGTTTGTATCACCAAATTGGGCAACTTGGGCAACTTCCTTTAAATTGGGGAACTTCCTCCACAACTCTCCCGCACTCTTAAACATAGCTCTCCGGCACTCTTAAACTTGCTGGTCTACCTCCCCTACAGGATCTGATACCAACTTAGAATTAGAAAGAACAGAGAACACAAAAAAAATAGAGCAAGGAGAATTTGGGGAAAATTACAGTACTGAGACTACGCTCATAATCTGTATTTATTAAATGAAAACAAATAAGCGGTTACAACAAACAATGAAAAAATAGGATCTACAATAATGAACTGGAGTTTATCTAACTAACTAACTAATGTTCCATTATTTCCAAGTTAAAGGGTGTCATTCCTCTAGAATAACTACTTATTGAAGCTTACTTTGTTGATATTAGAAATAATTGAAGGATTTGTGCAATATGATCCATCATCAAGTTCCTCTATCACTCAAGGTTTTCCTATAACAACAAACTGACAGGAAATCCTTGTCCTTCATCTTTCTTTTCTTTTACCATGGGATCAATCTACTTAGACCAATGAGAAAGGTCTTTGCCAAGTTTAGTTAGCTCAAGTCCCAACTCATTGTACCTTGACATTGTGATGGACACACATGAAAAACAATAGAGTATTTGCTTTGATACTAATAATTCAAATTATGTTGCCAACCAAATAAAAAATGCATTGTTAAAAAATAAAGAAAAAGACATTGTATATAGTACAAAGACTAGAATAATGATATATTTATTTGAGAAATGATGTACCTCATTCACAAAAATCTCCAACCATAATGAGGAAAACTCATACAACAAACTATACAATACCTTTCCTTAGAACTCTTTATTCATACAAACTCTCATGGACTAAACCATCTTATTGCACATAGAATTTGTGCATAACTTGCTTAGGGATCTATTCTCACATTATCATTCTCATGACCTCGTTCATAACTTGCTTAGAGATCTATTCTCATATTATCATTCTCATGAAGGGCATTCTCTCACTTGTTCTACATACACTCTTTTTTTCATAAACTAAAAATTCTGACACTCCTGTAGGTGCCATGTACATTTCATCAAGGGTTTTGAACCCGGGTGGGGACAACCACAACAAAATGCCCCTACCACCTAATCTACAAGAGGAACCCAATGTCCTAAATACACTCTATCAATACACATTATTTTCATCTACATACACATGATTCACAATCTCAATGACGTCCAAGATAGCTAACGCCAATCTAATATCATATTATCATTCTCATGAAGGGCATTCTCTCACTTGTCCTATATACTCTTTTTTTCATTAACTGAAAATTCTAACACTCCTGTAGGTGTCATATATATTTTTGATCACAAATTATAACCACAACAAAATACCTAAACCACCCCGTCTACTAGAAGAACCCAATGTCCTACCTACAATATATCCATACACAATATTCTCAACTACATACATACACAATATTCTCAACTACATACAGAGGATTCACAATGTCACTAGTGTCCAAGATAACTAACTCCAATCTATTAGTTGTTCAATTTGACAACCGTAATAGTTTTCCATTTCGACAAATATCTAAAATTCTAACCCACCTTGACGTCAAGGTCCCCAATATGATATGATAATGTCCTAATCCCTTCCCCTATGACTTACTAGGGAAAGTGACATATCACATACGGTGTATTTCGTTCCACGTTTACACTCACCTACCCAAACAATGAACCATATTCTCTCCGAATCTGGGATCACTGCGGTGATTATTGGTTGAAATATTTTCCCCATTTTTTTTTGGTTATTAAGAAATATCTTTGATATTTTTGACAATGCTTCTAGATCAGCCCTCCACCTATTCCGGGATAAGATTGGTGATAGAGGGATGAAATATTTTCCCCATTTTTCTATTATTAAATTAATATCTTTTATATTTTTGAGGAGCCTTCTACGATAGGCGGCTGGCAATTCACACACGGACACCCTGAACTCAGAACGCGTTTCGTCAAACTGCTGACCCGACACAACCATATTGTTCACATTTGTAGAATATTCTTTCAACTGACGGAGCCGCTTCCGACCTGTTTACTTCAAAGCAAGCTTGCTCCTCTTTTATTACTTCGGGGATTCAAACCCTCAATTCCTTCAATCCTGGCTATATCCAGCAAAAATTCGCTGGGTGGAACGACTCGGCCCTTCGTGGATTCCTCTAAAGTTGAGCTCAGGAACGCCCGTTTCGACCTAGGATGCATCAGGTTTTGATTCATCTGTTAAATTTTCCTTTTCTCGTAATTTTTTTGTAAAATTCAGCTAAATTCCAGGTTTTGTATCATCACTGCTGTTCTTATCGCCGAAATTTCGGCTCGTCTGGCAAATTTGTATTGTTTATCACAGAAATCGGTTTATCGTTCAAAATTATTGAATTGTTCAGAACATCTTTACAGTACTAAAGATAAAGATAGCGTAGTCTTTCTAATGGTGAAATTTAGTCGGTCTCTGTTTTCACGGTAAAGCTCGGTAAATTCGTTCGATATACTGTGCGTTTTGGAAAACAAGTTATGACAGATTACGGAGAGCTGCTGGAGTCTCTTGTTTTTGTCATAATTGAACGTATTTTGACATTCAATGTATTCAGACTGTTTTTTATTTTTCATTCACAGAATGTGGTAAAGATGTTCAAATTCTGATTCGTGGAGAATCTGTAGACTTAGGGTTTAAAAATTTAGGCTGTCTCTCTTTTCACCGTAAAACCAGTCATAATCCCTCCGATCTGCCACACATTTTCGGTAAATATGTTAATCTTATGGTTCGTTCCTGGATTGTGTGTTATGGGATCTGTGAAATTTGCTAAAAGTTTAAAGCATCTTTTTCTATGATATTTCATGTTTTTCTATTAGACCTATTGATCTCTCTGATCCCAGATTTAATTAAAAAATATATTGAAGTGTCATGCTCGTGAGATTTATTTTCCTTTAGCGAACATCTCCAAGATTTTAGATATTTGTTTCTAAAGGTACTAGCAATTTTTTAATCTTTCCGGCTGTCTAACTCTATATTTAACTTTAATTTTTGCAGCAATGCCGCGAAACCACGATTAGAAGTTTTACTCATTGATTTGATGGCTGATATCGGCGTGGCGTCTTTCAGTTTAGGGGTTTCGGGATTCTTAAGGGTGAAGCAGTAAGGAAATTGGCCTCCGCAGTAAGAGCATTTTCACAAAATGTCTCAGAAAGAATGGAGTCCGAGACCCAGGACCGGTCGTAACCGGCCTTTGCTTCCGAGGGAACATCGGTGTCGGGGGTTTGGTGAGCTGGCCGGCGGTACTACCGCTGCATTCGCTGCTGTTTCTTGTTGCCCGTGCGCTTTGGTGTATTTGGCAGCTCTGGCCTTTGTGAAGTTGCCCGCAGGTCTGTGTAAGAAAGCATTGAAGAAAATCAGAAGAAAGGTAAAAGCAAAGAAACGAGTACAGGACAAGCCTGCCGATGATAAGGAAGAAACTGTGTGCGAAGAGTCTTCTGTTGCTTCGTCTCTGGATGGATTGTTGGGTTCGAGCGATGCGGCAAAGGTGCAAATTGTTGTCAGTACACTAAGCACTGAGCAGTGTTGGGAGGAGATAATGGGGAAGAGCTATGTAGGGTTTTGGAGAAATTATTCTTTGAAGGACTAGAGCCCGGGGTTTTGTTTTAGGGAAACCTATAAAACAAAGACTGCGAGAAGGTGCCTTCTACAGAATTTTTTAATATGAAGACGAAGGCAATTGTGTCACAACTCCATGGATAATTTACGAGGGTTTATTTCTCTGAAATAGAATTGCATCAAGGTTTTGTTTCGGATCTTGACCCCTTTCCTCCATTGCTAAAATGTGAGAACTTGTGCAATTGAGTCAGTTGATTCAGATGCGTGAAATTCAAGAGCAGCCGTTGACAAAGTGTATTACGATGAGTCTGTGTTTAGTATTGATATTGATAACATGAGTTTGGATAGGATCCCTACGGCTTTCTGGGATTCTTGTTCTTTGCTTCTTTTTGGTTCTGTGTTGATTAAGTTATGAGTTGGAGATGGGCTTAAATTCAACAGCAGTTTTAATCACTGGAAATTTTTCTTTCAGAAGACATGTAATTTGGTATTAGTGTTTGAAGAGGATGTCTGGATGGAGTTTGGTATTTAGTGTTTGTCTTGCGATAGAGGTAAACTTGAGGTAGTTAATGTTGGATTCCAGCAATCTCCATAAACATCGGAAGGAAATATTTTCAACATTGGATTTGGATTTTGATGATTAATAGTGGAAATCAGGTGCGTTTTGACAATGGAAACTGGTTTGCCTTTTTTTTGAATGGTTGATTTTAGTTCATGTCTATCTGCTAAAACTTGATAGCTCTATTTTGGTAGAAATATCCATGCTCGAAAAATTAGCTGGGTTTAACAAGAACTAATTAAGCAACTTAGGATTATATATATAAAGCTCGTATCTGCCTCTCGAGACTATTTGCTTTTGTGCTCCAGAATTTCTCTTGTTATAAATGTTGATCCATCGTTTCAGCTAGAACTTCGATTGTTCACAAGGACGAAAGTATTCAAGGCACTTCTACTGTTGGTATGGTTGCTGCATTCTAAAAACTCAGCAGAAAACATTGGCTAAGGGAAATAACTCATCAGTTTTGTTGAAAGTAAGCTAGCATTCTTTGTATGGCACAATGAAAAAAGAGTGGATATGTTGCTTCCTTGTATGGAGATTGCTCTCTTGCTGGATGGGATTAGAGGGAACCTTGTGCCCCAGATCAATCTCCCATCTATGTTTCCATTGAGAAAAACAAAGCTCTAAGATATTTTCATATTTTTTCAAGTGATCTGCCCGAACATACTCCTAATGGATTTTTTAGTAATCTGCCCTAACATACTCCTAAAATTTTAGGGAACAAGCTAATAGTGGTCTTTTAACTCTTGCATATTTTGTTTCTGAGGAGAGCAAATCATTAGTGTTGTGGGTTTCATGCTTGAATTGGGAATTATCGGAGAATTCATGATGTGTTATTAATAATTATGCTATTCCAATTATGTTATATGTGTTTCTAGCAAGTCCAATATTGTTTGATTCTAGAATTTGTTTAGATTACTGGGTTGGGTTCTGTACAGATGACAAACATAAACCTCAACATGTTGACATCTGAAAACGTAGACCGAATAAACTGTTTGGTGTTCACCATTGTTCATCATATATGATATCAATCACCGCAAAAGCTGTAACGCAGAAAGGTATATTAACCAATTGAGCGTAAAATCTGCTCTTGCATGTGGAGGCCTCAGGCCACCTGCAAAGTTGGATAAACTTACTCGTGTGACTTAAGAAGTCAACACGTTTTTTCCATGGGATGATGAGAAATCCACTCAGCGTGTTGGGTAAGCCAACGCGTCTTCTGCATCGGATGCTAAGAAATCCACTCAGCGTGAGGAGGAAGACAACACGTCTTTTGCTTCCGATGATGAGATAACCACTCGGCGTGAGGAGGAAGCCAACACGGCTTTTTGTATCCGATGATGAGATATCCACCGAGCGTGACGGGGAAGCCAACACGTCTTTTCCATAAGAAATGAAGTGCCAAACGCAACATGTCTTTTCCATAAGAGCTGGACTGCCAAACGATGACAGTAATTCTAGATTTCACTGTGAGGGAAAATGGTATCAATTGAGTCTTCGGTACAACCTTTATAACATTATAAAAACCAAGATAGGGCTAATAGAGTTGACAAGTATTGTCACCAACCTAAATACTAAATGGACCATAAATAGGCTCGATTTCATAATGAGACTTGAATGATTTTTATCCAATTAAAATCCAACTCTCTAATGATGCGATAACCCATTGTAATCATTTTCATTGTTGATTGACTATTTTATGTTGACCAAGCTTTTCTATACACAAAGTCATTGGATTCTGAAACATCATTAGAGTTCATTGGTATGTGCAATGTGATAATTACAGTGGCAGTAATAATACACGGATATTTGTCCTAAACTTGACTTGCAAACAAAGGTGTTGATATGTGGGGAATCTAATTATGTTGTTGGTGATTTATTTATTTTATTGACGAACATAATTCGGAAGGGAGGGAAGGACGAGTTGATCATACGTGTTTTTGGCGTTGATTATATCACGTGCCTATGCTTGTGTGCTACGGTGTTATGTTCCTCAAGGGTATGAGACATTGAGATGTTGAATAAGCGTTCCAGCCTAAATTTAAAGTTCAAGGGGAAATGGTGCTTGTAAATTATCATTTCAATGTATAATTTTGTCAAAACTCATTATGAAGATCGTTTATGAAGTAATGTTTTCGGATTTTGATTTGATTTTCTTTGGGAAGAAAGATAAGAGTTAAACCAGGTTCAAGTGATCAGGTAAGATGCATTTTGGATTAAATTTATGTGGTTATAAATTTATTTGTATGATGCAAAACTTGTGTCTTGGGTGATATTTTTTTTCTATAAAATTGTTACAATTATTTTGCTTTTGATTTTGATGGTTCATCTTGATTTTGCTAGCCTTTACAACTTTCTTGCCTTTGATTTTGGTTGTTCATGTGGATTTTGTTAGCCCCTTTTCATGTTTGGTGATATTTTCCCTTTTATAAAATTGTTACAACTTTCTTTCCTTTGATTTTGATTGTTTATGTTGATTTTGCTAGCCCCTTTTCATGCCTAATGTCGTATAGAGAGTCTTTTTTTATTTTATTTTATTTTTTCATAATTCTTCTATAAAATTTATAAGCTACAACTACCTTAAGATATGATCATAGGTACTTAACTCTTCTGGTAAGATACTCAACATAATGGATTGCTTATAAAACTCAAGTGTGTAATCTTGAACATTTTTCCTTTGATATTGCTAGTAACACTACCATTTCATGACATGATCATTTTCATAGTGTGTGATAGAATTGTGATTTTATTAATTCCTTAAATGTTTCAATTTAGTCACCATGGGTTTATTTGCCAACTGCAAATTATCTAAATAACTCTCCCATGAAATCAAAGCATGAATAGGCATATTTAAAGGGAGAACAAGTTTATCATTCTTTCTTATTCAACCTATGTTGAAGTATACTTCTACTTCCTTCAATAAACTATTCAGTTTTTTAGTGTCTATTTATCCATGATATGACGACATGCTAAGTTTTTTTTCGTATATTGAAGGGAGCATTAGAAGATGAAATAAAAGAATTTTTATTACAAGAATTCTTACCTTAGTATCCTCATGGATAAAATCTTCCTCTTTATACTCATATTATTTTGATCATTCTTATGTAGGGGATTCACTCAATAAATCTACGACATAGAACATGCACTAATGAGGTATTAATGAATACCCCTAATTTTGTTTCTATCACCCAAAATTTAAATGTTAATCTCCCTTCCCAATGCACGCTCCCAATAACATAAAATCTTTTTTTACCAAATAATGTAAGTACCATGTTGGTATCACCTCAAGTGTTAATTCCATGCGTCAACACTTATTCATTCCATTCACCATTGAATACCCAGTGCATAAATACAATGTACATATATGGAAACATTTATCGTAAGAACAAACTGATCATAAATGATTTATTGTGGGTAAACTTCTATCGAATAAAAAACATTGGCATTAAAATGCATAATATTATTACTCTCAAGACATTACCTTTTTTTCCCTTAAATAATAGACATACTTGAGAAAGAAGATAATCAAGGAGAAATGTGTCCAAAAAGTGACCAAATGAATCAATTGTATGGACGATAGCTAGTGGAAGAGACCAAGGGCAGGAAATTGGGGGTATATGAATAGTGCCAATTGGATGTTTCTTTTATAATATGGATGAGGTAGCGGGATTGTGAGATGTAAACTGAAACAAATAATTCCATGATGTGAGAGTTTGTAGATAAAACAATAAGTAAGGTGAATTAGCGTATGAGGTTAAATTCGAGATCATAAACAACATGGAATCCCATTCATATGGAGGTGTAACAAGATGGGCACCAGAAGGAACTTGTGGTATTAATAACTGGTGATCTTTGGAGGTAAGTCTCTATAGGTAGACAAGGGAATATGAAATTGTGGCTAAGCTAAGTCACTTTCCCAGACAAAAGGGGGGGGGGAGATGGGGGGTTCCTATAGGCATTAATGGAGTTGAAAAATAGACTTAATACATAAGATATTGATAGAGGTGAATCACCTATATGCTAGTTTGAAGAATTAAATATGTGAAAGAAGGGTCACATATAGAGAAACATTGTGATCTTGAGACAACATGATCATGTACAGATGGAAACAACACTAGAGATTAAAAGTGCATTTGGAAATAAAACCAATAATGAAAGTACAATATAATATATAATCATGGCCTAGATTACATGCTATGACCCTCCCTAAGGTGTAATGGGGGGCTTGGAGATCCTATTAGAGTAATAGTGGAGGCCATTCAATGTAAAGTGGACGAGGTCCACAATGTTGTTAATATTAAATACTTGGTCCACTATGTTATTAAATAAATGTAAAGGGACCTCATTAAAGAAGACTCACTAGGTGGTTAAAAGGTTGTTATGAGGTTAGATTTGTAATATGATCTATGGATAAGGATGGAATCCTCATTATGGTGTGTGGAGAAGGATATTGTA
This sequence comes from Pseudotsuga menziesii, assembly GCA_001517045.1. Lineage (NCBI taxonomy): Eukaryota > Viridiplantae > Streptophyta > Pinopsida > Pinales > Pinaceae > Pseudotsuga > Pseudotsuga menziesii. Next base: position 94,075 of record LPNX011104700.1, read on the forward strand.
TGTAGAGTGTAGGTTATAGGAGGTTTCCCGCTTAAAGAAGAAAGATAACATGAGTTGATTTCTCTATTAAAAGAACCAATCTATCTTAATAAAAGTGTGAATCCTTTCTAATATCTCTTGTGTGATAATATTTTCATATCTTTGTGTGCTACAAGTGGTAACCTATTCTCTAATACCTCTTATATTATATAACCCTAATCTGGGAATGCAAGAACATATAAAATATCCAAAATATCCAATTATATTAATCTCAAATACACCTTACAATTGATTTTATTTAGGGAAAAATTTAGGGGAAAAATTTAGCCCATGGGCTAGTTTTTGAAGATTTTTTTGCAAATAAAGATATGCCGATTCCCATTTTTTTTCTAAATTGATTCGCCTAAATTCCATGGGATAATTTTTTTTACTATATAAAGTCCTTATAAATTTGAATATTAAAAAAAATAGCCAAACATTTTATGGTTGCAAATTTAAGAATTAATAACAATTACCAAGGATTCTACACTTTTATTAAAGTTATTGATCGTTAACACTTCTATTAATATTAAATGATTCTTTTAAAGGAGGAATCAACTCATGTTCACTTACCTCTTCAAGGGGTCAACCTCCTATGAGTTAAGCTCCACATACAATATTTTTCTCCACACACCATAAGGGGGACTCCATCCTTATTTATAGATCATATTACAACTCTAACCTCATAAAAACCTTTTAATTACCTAGTGGACCTTCTTTACTGAGGTCCCACATTTATTTACAAACATAGTGGGACCGATTTAATAATAACAACATAGTGGACCTAGTCCACTTTACATTGAATGGAATCCAATATTACTCTAATGGGCCCTCCATGCCCCCCCATTACATCCCTAGGGAGGGTCATAACATTACATGCATTGAAATGACAAGAGAAAAATAGGGGCTTCCAAAATAAAAAATTGAATCACAAAAAAATGTTGATATGATTAGGAAGAGCATGAAACAAGGAATCCAATGATACAAGAAACCTTTCAAATAGAAGTTGTATCAGGCCAAATAGAGAAAAATAAAAGTCAAATAAATCTTATAAGGTGTGTCCCACAAAATCAAGAATCATTGTCACCATTTAATGTTCAAGGAGCTTGTGGGATCTGATATGTCAAACTCTCATATCTTCCATTCTAACACTTGATTTTTTATTCAGTGAGTTGTAGGTTGATGGTTTATCATTACTCTTTCATTTTGTAGTTTATGGCTTCATTAGTTCGTGGGAGATGTAGGAATATTGTTGCTAATTGTCACAAATTTTAGGTGATTTTCTACGACACACTTGTGGAAAATCATATAAAAAGTGTAACATGCTCGCACCTATTAGTGAAAATATGGAAAAATGGGAAGTTTTCATTCTTTTTTTGAGACCAAGTGTGCACTACCGTTGCATTTTTTCTTCAAAAACTTTGACTTGGATTCACACTTTTTAATGAAAAAAGTGCGCAATGATTAAATTGACATTTTTGGACAAATGAAACCATGAGGGTGAAATAGTGAAAGAGAGCCTTCTTGAATCTTTGGGAGAATATATAGGGGAGTCCATCTGTGCAATATGGGCTTCTCAAGTTCCTAGAGGAGTCATTGATGTGGGTGGGTAGTCTTCTACCGATGAAGATAATCCAGTATTCGGACGTGGACATGGAAGCATTCAACATTTAGGGTGAGTAGGATAGATTTTATATTACTTGATGTGTACTTCATGATTGGTATACCCCTGTATGGAGTGGTAGGTGATATATAGTTAGTCCCCGTGTGATGTGCCCATGGAGGAATTTTGGAGGCGCATTGTGTGCATGGTGTAGTGTTGCATGAATCCTCTATTTGCATGGAGGACATAGACTGACTTGAGACTCATGTAACATCGGGAGGATTAATATGGGTGATTGGGTATGGGGGACTCCATAGGACTACTAACGGCTAGGTGATTCCTATGGAACAGGTTCTTGGTGGGCACTATTTTGGATGGGCGTAGATGTTCTTGGCTATAGTCTAAGGATAAGTATGCCAATGTAGTAGGGAACACATGAAGGACTTCATATTTGAGTCATTTATATGTTACATTTTTTTGATAAGGTGTTGATGCTATGGCTCCACCATGATGTCAAATATGTAGGATCGATGAATCCCCATATGTGACAATAGGAGGAATCAATACTAAGGGGAAGATGTGATTTCATTGACATCTTCCATTAGGATTTATTTTCCCACTAGCACCATCTTCTTGTTGTTATAGAGGATTATCCATAGGTTGTATGGATGGCAGGAGATATCTAGAGCTCCCAATACCTCTAGGCCAAGCACGGGGACTTGAAGGTGAGTAAGAATTTGGTTAATTTTTATGTTGTATTTACATACTAGCATATATGAGAGAAACTACTTATATGATACGTGCTACTAGTGACTCTCATCTCATATGTGTGTAGATGTCAGACTAGTCGCCCTCGTGAGACACCAGTAAAGAAAAGGATGAGTCAAGGGGGTAGATAATTCACCCTTAGCTCATAGGAATTGATGTGGAGTGGATGTACTCCTAGTAGGGTTTTTTCAAGATATTGAATATGCATTCAAGATCTAGTTGAGTGGTGATCCACCATGCATGGGATCACACATGATGACAATAGATGTACCCTATATCGTTGGTCTCGATAGTGATGGTGATAATGATATAAGTGATGATATCAATTGATGACTAGGTAGTTAGTGAAATAGGTCCCATGCTTTGACATGGGATTTTTTGTTTATGTACCACATATTTTTAAGGATCGTATATGATGATGATGTGTGTGTGTGTTGTTTTATATACATGATCCTTTTATGTGACACAAATCTATATATGTTATGTCGGGTTATGTAGAAATGGATATGCTAATGATTATGGTTACGTACGTGCATTCTTTTCTTTCTTATTAAGAATGAATGATATGACAGTCTAGCATGTGAAGGAATGTAATGGATTCAAAATGTTTAACCAATTGTCGAGTTCACAGATATTTTCTAAGGAGGAAAGGGTTGTGCACCCAATAATAGTTATTCAAATGTTCAACAAGTTGTTTAGAATCAATATGGACAGAGAGGTGATCAATGTGCAATTAGAGAGCAATGCCAATAATTTCAACAACTACATCACATTCCACCTAACTGTGGTGGAAGCACTGACACCCACGCTACTATAATGGATGAGTGAATGTGAAGGGGAATAAATGGCCCAAGATACCAAGGTGAGATTTTGAGTGTGCCTATTTTCCCATCAAAATAATTGGTGAAACACAGGGGGTAGAAATCCATATGTAAAGGAAAAGAAAACAAATCATAAGGATACTACAAAAGGATGGGTATATCAAACATATGGTGTACATAGAAGGAAAAGGTGTTGGTCTGATGGATATAATTTATTCAAGTATTACAAGGGTTTTTCATGAGTTGGATATCTGATATAGTGAAAAAGTATACCCCCTTCCAAAATATAATTTGATTATATAAGATCCCCGTCACAAGGATTCAAAATTTCCTCAACCAAGTTTATCATGAGATTGATCATAGTCAAGGACTTGAGAGTGAGGGTGGATGCAATGCTCATAATGTCTTTTAGAGTGTTTCTTAGTTTCTTTAATATTACGTAAATTGGTGTGGTGATCCTTATGGTATTATTGCAAAGTAATGTCATTGTTATAGAATAGAGGCATTTGAAAAAAGTTTGATTGGTAAATGATGGAAGGGATTTGACACTCGATAGATAAAAATGATCCCATGCCATGTACAAGGTGGAATGGAGTAAGCCTAATGTTAGTTTTAGTTTATTTCTAATTGTCCCATAAGGTAGAAAAAACAATGAGATGCCAATTGGATTTGTGCTTATCAACCATCTGTTGGAGCATGGTTTTAAGGACTTTATTGACAATCTTAACATGGCCATTCCCATCTTTGTAATATAAGAATGAAAACTAATTCTCAAACTTCAAATAGTTGGAAATTTCTTCCCAAAGGACACCTTGAAATTGAATTCCATGATTAGAGAGTAGTTATTTTGGAACACCAAATTGAGTGATAACGGTTGAAGAAAAAATGTACCACTATGGCGATAGTGTTATTATATGTTGGCATGGACTTGGCCTATTTAGTGAAATAGTTGACTTGGGACTTGAAGGTGAGTAAGAATTTGGCTATTTTTTATGTTGTATTTATATACTAGCATATATGAGAAAAACTACTTATATGATACATGTTACTGGTGGCTCTCATCTAATATGTGTGCAGATGTCAGACTAGTTGCCCTTGTGAGACACCAGTTAAGACAAGGATGAGTCGAGGGGGTAGATAATTCACCCTTCGATCATAGGAATTGATGTGGAGTGGATGTACTCCTAGTAGGGCTCTTTCAAGATATTGAATATGCATTCATGATCTAGTTGAGTGGCGATCCACCATGCATGGGATCACACATGATGCCATGAAATGTACGCTATATCGTTGGTGTCGATAGCGACAGTGATAATGATACATGTGATGATAGAAATTGATGACTAGGTAGTTAGTGAAATAGGTCCCATGCTTTGACATGGGATTTTTTGTTTTGTACCACATATTTTTATAGATCATAGATGATGATGATGATGTGTGTGTGTTGTTTTATATACATGAGCCTTTTATGTGACAAAATGCTATATATTCTATGTCAGGTTATGTAGACATGGATATGCTAATGATCATGGTTATGTACATGCATGATTTTATTTCTAATTAACAATGATTGATATGTCAGTTTAGCATGTGAATGAATGTAATGAATTCAAAATGTTTAACCAATTGTCGAGTTCACATATCGTTTCTAAGGAGGCAAGGATTGTGCACCCAATAATAGTTATTCAAATGTTCAACAAGTTGTTTAGAATCAATATGGACAGAGAGGTGATCAATGTGCAATTAAAGAGCAATGCTAGTAAGTTCAACCACTACATCACATTCCACCTAATTGTGGTGGAAGCACTGACACCCACGCTACTAAAATGGATGAGGGATGTGAAGGGGAATAAATGGCCCAAGATACCAAGGTGAGATTTTGGGTGTGCCTATTTTCCCCATCAAAATAATTGGTGAAACATAGGGGGTAGCATTCCATATGTAAAGGAAAAGAAAACAAATCATAAGGATAATACAAAAGGATGGGTATATCAAACATATGTTGTACATAGAAGGAAAAGGTGTTGGTATCATGGATATAATTTATTCAAGTATTACAAGGGCTCTTTATGAGTTGGATATCTGATATAGTGAACAAGTATACCCCATTTCCAAAACATAATTTGATGATATAAGAACCCTGTCACAAGGATTCAAAATTTCCTCAACCAAGTTTATCATGAGATTGATCATAGACATGGAATTGAGAGTGAGGGTGGATGGAATGCTCACAATATATTTTAGAGTGTTTCTTAGTTTCTTTAATATTACGTAAATTGGTGTGGTGATCCTCATGTCATTGTTGCAAAGTAATAAGTCATTGTTATAGAATTGAGGCATTTGACAAAAGTTTTATTGGTAAATTCAGGGAAGGTATTTGACACTCGATAGGTAAAACTGATCCCATGCCATGTACAAGGTGGAATGGAGTAAAACTAATGTTAGTTTTAGTTTATTTCTAATTGGCCCATAAGGTGGAAAAAATAATGATATGCCAATTGGATTTGTGCTTATCAACCATCCGCTAGAGCATGGTTTTAAGGACTTTATTGACAATCTTAACATAGCCATTTCCATCTGTGTAATATGAGAATGAAAACTGATGCTCAAAATTCAAATAATAGGCGATTTCTTCCCAAAGGACGCCTTGAAAGTGAATTCTATGATTAGAGAGTAGTTATTTTGGAACACCAAGTTGAGTGATAACGGTTGAAGAAAAAATGTACTAGTATGGCGATAATGTTATTATATGTTGGCATGGACTTGGTCTATTTAGTGAAATAGTTGACAATCACAATGACATATTTATGGCCACTGGTTGACATAGGATTACACTCCATGAAGTATATGGACCATTTGTAGAATGGACTAGCACATATGACAAGATGTGATGGGGAAGGAAGTGCACTTGCCTTTGGGAAAAATTGTTGGTAGTTGTGGAAATGCTTCACTACATGGACATAGTTAGAAAAAATGTGAGCCAAAAATAATTGACACATGTCATATTCTAGGTAGTGGTCATATCAAAGAGGTGGCTTTCAAAAACCCCATTATAATAGTCATTTAAGACCCATTTGTCCTCTTCAAAAATTAGGCATCGACGGAGGATGGTGTTGATCCCTCATGGATTTGGAACATCATGATTTATGGAGGTAATGAGGAGGTTGGTGATGAATCCTTCATAGATCATCCCAAGAAAGATGAGGATCAAAATTATGAGTGTGCAAATAAACAAGGATGTACACATACCGACGAACATCATAAGATATGGTGAAAAAACATTGATAAGGTAGATCATCATTGATAGGGGGATATGCTACACTAGTGGAGACACAAAATAATTTTATCCATTTCCAAATCTTTTTTTCTCTTAGGGATAGAAAATTTGAGATCATACTCTTGGAGGATAACTACCCACATGGTTAATTTTGTATTAATGACATGCATATTCAAGAGTCATAACATGGGATTCAGATTTTCTATGACTTTGGTATTACTAGCAATGATATAGTGGAACACATTATGGAAAAAAATTTACATTTAAGGAAACCTTCTCCTCATGCTTATACAACAACGGAGGTCCAAAAAATTTCTTATTCACATAGTAAATGACATGTTCCATCCAGTCATCACCTTCTTGAACAATAACTATGACAAGAATGAAAGGGGATGTTGAGTTTTAAAGGATACATTCTTTTGCAAAACGTAGAGGACTAAGAAAAGGCGTTGAAGTAAGAGCATGCTTGAGGGCCCCAAAGGGGTTCTGAGCCTGATCATCCCATATGAAGGTGATATTAGAGGTTGATAGTCTCCAAATCCATGCATGCATGCATCATAGTTTGGAATAAAATATCCCAAGAATTTTATCTTGCTTTGAAGGATTGCAATTGGTGAAAAGTGTTAGGTGGGGGGAGTTTAAGGATGGATGGGACAATTAAGGGATTTGAAGTGATTAATTTTTGGAAATGATAAATCCTAGTAGGAAATTAATAAGGACACATAACACAAACTTATCTTGGTTTAAGCAAATATTATATCTATGACACCTAAGAAACACTTTAAAAGGTGCTCTAGGTGTTGTGACTAATACTTTGAATGAGAAGTGAGTTCATCAAAATATGCAAGGATAATGTTGACCATGTCATGAAAGAAATATGCCATGGTGCACTAAAAAGTGTCTCCAATGTTTTTGATTTTGAAAGGAAGACTTGATAAGTACAGGTTCCCCAAGGTGTGGTGAAGTTGGTCTTGTACTACTCATGATGATGAATTTGGATCTAATTGTAAATCAAGAAGCCATTCATAAAGGAGAGAACCGTGTGGATCACACATGAATAATTTATTTGATCAATGGAGGGAGATAAGAAGTTGTCCTTGGTACAATATGTATTGAGATATTTGAAATTAGTACATACAAAAATGGTTCCTTTTTTCTTGTTGAAAAGAAACAAATTGGATACCCATGTGGTATATGCAATCAAATAGATGAATCCCATGCTCTAAAGTTTGTTGATTTTGGATTTAATGACCAGAGATTTGGGAGGATAAATAACCCATTATTCTTAATGCATGTGATTTATGTTGGGCTATGTCTCAATGTGATTTTCCAAAATGGTCATGCTGAGTCTCAACACTTCAACATAAGACCAAGAGAAAACATCATGAAATTCTTGAAAGACATATTAATAGGATACAACCTTTGTAAAGGCACAATAAGCACCAAGTAAAATGTTTTTATCGACACCACTCTTAAACAAAATGTACTCTTGAATAGTTGGTGATATTTTTCCTCTCTTCAAATGAAATTGGAGTAGGAATTAGGTTTTTAAACCAATCAACATGTATAAGGGGAATAAATTCTTTCGAATCAATGCAGAATTGTTCCAATGACTTAACAAGTGTTGGGGAATCCTAATGGAGTAAGAATTCATGATGGCGCATATTGTCCCAATGATAATTGAGGTTGGTCAAAGATCCACAAATCTCTTCATTGATTGAAATATAGGGGTTGAGATATCAAGAAGGTCCATTAATGTTGGGAGTGATGAGGATGAAGATGGTGCTAAAGATGGTGATTCACTTGAAGAAGAAACTTAGTAGATTGATACAATTTATTCACTTGGTTGGTAAGGTGGAGGAATCTCTTTAATGAATGTGAGTTGTGTTTCTAACGACCATAGGTGAAGCTCATCTAATGTTGTGAAATTTTTTTGGAGGTTTGTACAATGGTGTGAATAGTGGTAATAAATAGAAGAAAATGCTAACTGGTTATGTGGGTGTTAAAATCTAATTGAGGGGTGGGAAGTGGGTTTGGTGTTGTTAAGTATAAAAATGGATCCCTAAAGTGATCCATGGAAAGTTAAGGGTATCAATAACAAGGGGGGCCTAAAATTTCTAGAAGAGAAAAGAGGAACATGGCTAATTGGGGAATAGGTTCTATTTGCGATGGAAAACCTATTGATGCAAAGAGGTTATGGGGATTCTTTGATTTTCAAAAAGTGATATTAGATGTGATGGTGCACATATGTGAATCCCCCCCTTCATTAATAAGTGGGGGAGGCCTAGAAAACATTTCAATTAATTGAGGATATTGGAATATCCCTAGGCCAACTTTAGTGAATAAGGGCATGTATAGGCTTCCCTTGACGATAGATAAACCATTTTCTTAGTTGGAGATAGACATGGGATCATGGTAAGTAAGTGGATAAATAATTTTATCTTATTGTTGTGAGTGGACATCATAAGGCGATAAATTCTAGAAGTGACCTCTTTCATAGCATACATATAACTATGAACAAGTCGGATGTTATAGTCTAATTAAACATCTACAAGTTCAATATCTACCAAGACAGTTTTTCTTGCTAGTTTGATGGGAATATTTTGGAGGAGGCCTTGAAACTATGAAGTATGTCCATCATATGCATAGGAATTCATAAGGTATGGTATCAATTTAATGGATCCTAATTTCTTTCATATGCGTATCAACATAACAGAGTAGAGGACCCTTTGTAAAAAATACACCAATGGTTAATCAAGTCCTTGAAGGTGATAAGAAAATTAAAGACTACAAAAGTAGGAAGGCGGCCGGGTTACACTCCAGTTGAATCAAAAGTGATTAGACAAGCATAGGAAGGATTGATTGCACCCAAGGAAGATAGAAGGGATTTGAATTCTAGAGGAAAATTATATAGAACTTCCAAGGTAGACATGATTGTGAGGAATTGAGCCAAGTAATCCACCACACTATAGTTGTGAGTAGTTATAGAATTTGATTTATTTGTATGCACCATAAAGGGACTTTGGGTAACTTCATGGTAGGGTTTATGTTGGGCCACATGATATGTAAAGTTCCTTCTTATAAATTTGAATCCTTATCCTTGTTGGAATTATAGGTTCAATTGTCATACAATATTTATTATGATGAGTTTGGATATTAACATTGACAAAGGTCATGAAAATATTATGGAAAGAAGGATCATAAGGATTTTTTGAATAAGATGATTGATTTGGTTGAGGAACCATTGACTGGGTTGCTACTAGTTTTTGTAAGGAGAAAGGATTTACCAATACCACAGGTTGGGTGGTAGGAGGGGTTATATGAGAATTGACTTGAACTTAAGGGGTATTAGTATCCTCATGACTTTTTCCCTCATCCCATAGCTGATGGGATCCAATGAGGTGTGGGAAATGGTGGGTATAGTGCTCATAAAATTAACAAAAATAAAACAAATGTTTAGTATGTTGTTGATGATTCTTACCTTGCTTGGGGATTTAATGGGATCCCTATTTGTAGAATTAGGATTACCTCCATTATTAGTAGGATGATTGGGGGATTCTCCCTATACTCCTTATTTTTCTTACTTTGTTTAATCTTCCCCTTATTCATATTTTTGTTAGTGGTAGGATGCATATTTTAATTATTGGGTGCATGGTATTGGTTTCGCATGCTTTGTTGAGCATAACCCCACCCATGTAGAAAAGAGCAATGTTGAGGCCACATGATATTATTTTGTGGTACTAGAGGGGGTGACCAAGAGATAGGGAAATGATAGTATGGGCTATGACATGGTGGAGCCACATACACAATAGAAGTGCTTCTACATGTAGTGCCACTACATGAAGGAACATGACCATGGGATGAATTAACTAGAACTGAGTAGGAGGTGCTCGTTCCTACCCGCAAGGATGAAAACAAGGGGTTATGGGGAAAATAAGGCACTTATGGTTACCCTATATTAGAATATCACCGAAATAGGTAGTTCCATACATATTAGTTCTAGTAGGAGGCATAATTTTGTTGTATGAATTAGAGGTAGATGCCACAATACCAACCACTCCATCCACATAATGGGATTCCCCTAATTGATCTCTTTGTGAGGAATCACTTTGGGGGGTGTCTAGGATGATGAAGTACAAAGGTATTGTTGAATTGTCATTATTACTTCCTCTTCAGTTTACGTTTGTTAATAAATGATATCTTTGGGTATGAAAAATAAGAGAGAAGAACCAATCTAGAAATAAGTAGTCTTCTATCTCGAACTTACATAGGTCTCTTCTTTTGTGCCTCTCATGGATATGATAGGAAATGTGGGTGGGTGTATTTTGATAGTATGGAATAATTATATTAACTCCAAATCATATTGAATAGGTATTTGGAAGAACGATAGAAAATAATATACTAATGGTATGAAGTTGGGGTGTGTCATAGAAGGTTGTTTGATATACCACTTTATTGTAACTCTGGTGAGGGTTCATTGGAATACAATTAAATGAATGGAATCATATACAATTATTTTTTAGGATAACCATAGATGAAAATACATGATATGGTTGGACGGATCCTCTCTATATTTCCCTTCAAACTTTAGTATATCTAAAGCTAATTTAGTGTCCATTGGAGGCCATGTGGCATCATGTCCAATGGGGTCATTATTTAGCCAAGTCAAATTGAGGGGATCCATACCAACCATGAAAGGAAGGATGAGAACTTGAGGCATGTTAACATTAATGTTTGCATTCATATTGAAATTTTATTATTTTCATTAGAGTTATTTGGGATAATTTGGTGGAGTTAATCCAAACATGTTGGTTGTTGGACTTACTAGTGGAGAAGGGGCATTAGTTAAAGATAGCGATTTGGGATAAGAGGAGAATGAATCCAATGATCCCAATGGGGATCAAGATGAAAGGGAGGATGATAGTGTTTTATTATCACAGATTGATGATGATTATTAACTCGACCAAGAATACCAATGGTGGTAGGTAAACCTAGAAATCATTACGAAAGTCTAAGAGGCATGAGAGGAGGAATCTTGAAATATATGGATTATGGAATGATTAACTCAAACAAAAGTTATATGTTACACTAATGGAAGGGGTTTAAACAAATTATCACTAATTCTAACATATACTTAATTAATGTCAAGTGCAATGTGAGTGAAAGAGGTGACCCAATTAATTAAAGAACAAATGTAAAATAAACACCCTATAAAAGAAAAGTAATCACTAATCGTAAGAGGAAAGATATTAAAAAAATGAAGTTAAAAAAATATATCAAATATTCCTCAAGAAGTGATAGTGAAAGGTCTCTTGGTTAGGAAGAAGTAGAAAGTCGAAGAATGGTCTTTCAAACACTCTAATTGATGGGATGGAAAGACCACAAAATAAGTGAGTGAAGGTGTGAATGAGATAGTTCTAGTGAAATAAATTAGGAGAAAAAACAATTGGATGGTGACTGCCTATCTCAAATTTCCTCCCTCTTGTGAGAGCCACCTGGGTAGGTACCTTAAAAAATATGTTACTAAGCAACATCTTCATGGGTACAAGTAGACTATTACCTTTCCTTCAATATAAAATCAAACTGTTGTGTGATCTTTTCTATGAAATAACTAGGAGTCTCAATCACACTTATGGTCCCGACCTTGGCATTGTCCACTCCAAAGAGTACATCTATTTCCAAATAGGTTTTGAACCACACCTAATAGAAAGGATTTGATGTTCCCTAAAGATCAAGAACTATTTTTTACATTTGAAATATTGTGATGAGTTATTTTGACCTATCCCCATGATCCTAGCTTAAATAAGAGATTATTTTGATTCATTATGTGAGGATTTTAATTATTTACCTCAAGTGTTAATTTTAAGGCTCAACTTGGCATCTTGAACCAATTGTTGTTTGATTTATGGTGTGAGATGTGTGTACATGTGGTGTGTACAATAAAAGTGTTGCATGAAAAGTAAATGGTAAAAAGAAAAATCTTAATGAAATAAATGAATGACAAGTCTTAATACTCAATAATTAAGTATTTTTTTCTTAACAAAAAATGGGCACTTTTCAAAACATATAAAGAGGCACTTTCAAGATTATTCTAAGGAAACAATTCAAATAAAAACTATACACGAACTAGTGAAATCTAAAAAATGAGATTAAAAAAATACCAATAATTAATACTAAGAATGAAATTTGTCCTTTCCCAAGTAGACTCTTTCTGGAAAATGAAAGGATGCAAGCTAATTATTTAATTGAGTGTAAATAACATAGTTGAAACTCTTAACTAATCTAAAAAAGATTTTAATCAAATTCAAGTTTTAACTCAATCAAATATTGTAATTATGTATCCAAAACAGAAATAGAGGGAAAAATATTCTCATAGGTGTTATCATGTAAAATGGCACTTCTCTGTCCGAGTACTGACATCCAATATGTCGGGAAACAAAGGGACAAACTGGATTGAAGTAGCCAAAACACTATATATGGGCATGACTGTTTATACATAATTTCCTAATCAGCTGAGTATATTTTCATTTGGATATTAGGGTTGCACACACGACTATTTGCACAGCAACCCACGTGTCACATGCGAGTCTGTTCATTGCAACTCACGTGTACATTGTATACACGGGTTTCCTTAAAGCAAGGAGCGTGTCATACATGACTTGCTTATATCAATACTCATGTGTACCTTAATTTGATGTTAAAAAATATAAATCATGATTAGTTCAAATTAGTTGATCCCTTAATCATAACTATCTCAACTTTCTCAAACATCCTAACCTTTGAAACCTATCTATTTCCCCATGTATAAATAGAGGGCTTGGGATAGGGCTAATCAATCAATTTTAGAAGAGAAAAGTTATGCTGGTGGTATGCCTTTAGACATATTGGAGCAGCAGAACTCAATGTCCTTGGTTTGTAGAAGGAGTACTTGTTTCAGAAGTTGGGTTGTAATCTCACCATTATCTGTTTATCAATAAAGAAAGTTCTTCTTCCAATATTGTGCACTATTTTATATTTTGATTATTGAATTATCTTATATTTTCATTATGAATATGTTTTTCATTAACCATTGATATATATAAGATATTTACAAAAAGAAATTGTTCTTTGCAGGTGATTGGAGAAGCTTTAGAAGCTGTGGAAGCAACTAGAAGAGGAGAAGAAAAGGCTTGGATCAACTGTCATAAACCAGGTTTGCAAAGTTTTCTTCCTATTCCTGTTTCAATTATTGCATAGCTGATTGTCTGCAAGTGTATCTTAGTAAGTTGGTAACCTAGAGACCCTAGGTTATAAGGGTGCGTTTTCTTGAACAATAGAACTGGCGACTCCACTAGGGAGCTCAACCTACTGTGGGTCCGTTCTTTAGGTTCCCTGACCAGTCTTTGGCTCCTTTTGATTCTGTTTGTGTTTTGTCTTCTTTTTTCATTTGATTTCTAGTTTGGCATGTTGAGAGCCTGTCTGCTAGTATATTTATTTTTGAAAAATTTAGCAGTACACACAAGTTTTCTTGTTGAAATTCGCGTGTGTCACCTTGTACATGCAGGTTGCATTTAAGACAGTCGCGTGTCACACACGGGTTTTCCTTATAGACAGTTGTATGTTTCTTGTAGCTTTTTTCGAGTTCATTAGGGTTTGCTTGTCCCTGTATTTTTGCCTTTTGATTGCTTGTGAGGGTTTTTTTTTTGACACAGCTCTGTGAGTCTTGGGTCTGTACATCACATAGTGCTTGATATTTCAAGTCCTTGGGTTCTTTGTGTTTGAATTTCTTCATTTGTGAGTATTGTTGATCTTCCTACTTGGATTTTTGGCTAGAATTCTTGTGTTCTAGGTCAGTGATCAAGTCCTTTGAATACTTTATGCTAAGCACCGTTGTTTTTAGTTCGAGTTTGTCATTTTCTTTTTGTGGATCTAGTAAGCTTTTGAGTTTGTTAGTTCCGCCAAGGTTAGGGTTTTATCCATTTCTTCTTGTCAGTCAAAGTGTGTTGCTTTGGGATCTGCTTTACATCATTCACTGTCATTTTCTTAGATTAGTCAAATTTACCCAAGTTTGCATTTAGTTGCATTTACAATTTTTGAAAAGAAAAGAAAAGAATTTATACTTTTTGCATTAGGTTGCATCTAGTGAGATTTTTTCGTTATTTTCAAGAAAAATAAAAAAATGAAAGTCTTGTAGTTTCTCATGCTTAGTTTAATTTCATTAACTTTCATTTTACAAGAAAAAGAAAAAATTGGGATAGTAGTTGCAATTTGCTTTGAAAATTTTATTCTTACATCATTTTTTGCTTTATTTTGCCGAGTCCATAACACCATACAAGTTTCCCGCCATTACCTCTTATTAATAACAACCAATTAAAAATTATTAGTAAGTTTTATTTTTTAGCTCTTACACCAACTAGCTTAGGTTAGACTTGTGGACTAGGGAGTTTTAACTGTCCATAAGTAATTGACATCAAACGTAGTTGGCCAATCACTAGGTAAATCCTCCTCTATGATGAGTGCATCTAGGAAGCTCCTCTCACACAGAAGTTCACCATGAGGCCGCATGAGGACTTGGACTGAGGAGATAACTCTCTGATTCCTTGTTTGAGCGTAGATCAATATTTTTATGCTTTTGGGGACTTCTGTCAATACCACCTCTTGGGCCCCATGTGATTTTGGTGTTGATAGGGTTTTGGGCTTTGCTACCTTGCCCATGCATACGAATCAGGCTTGCGATTGTTCCCCTAGACTCTCAGTGTAGTTGCGGTAGCCTTTAGTCTCTTTTACATTTAGGGATCATACACAGGTATACCGAAAGGCTATTTATGGTCTACCTTGGATAGGCTTGGAAGGTGACCCCGATAGATGGTGTGGGAGGGTGGTTGGGTGATTCCTTCAGTTGTGCCTAAGAACATGTACAGGGACTCCAAGTAACCATTGTTGGGGCATGCACCCCAACGGTCCTTAAGGATAGTCGCGGGCCAAAGGAGTTGTAAGCGGAGGTTGACTCGAAATAGTCTTAGGGGTGTCGGGGGTTGAGTCAAAAGTATCTATTGTAATAAACCCGCGGTTTAAGACCAGGGTTTAGGGTTTTTGGTGCCCATGGTTTGAAGCCATGGTTTTGCAATAGCGCGATGTATAAATAGGCATTGTTGTAAATAAGAAAGGTTAGGCTTTTTGATGTAAATAAAGAAAGGATAAGCTAAGGTTGATTGTGTAAGGAAAGGTTAAGTCCCAGCTGTGTGCGTGGACGACCTCTGCAGCTGTGTGCGCAGAGGGTTTTGTAAGAAGGTTAAGGAAAGATCTGCAGCTCTGTGCGCAGAGGCCTGCTGCTGTGTGCGCGGATTTTAAGGACTGAAGGGATCTGCAGCTGAGTGCGCAGATCAAACTGTGGTTTTGTAGCAAGTTGAATAAAACATAGTTTGTGGACGTAACCCCTACACTAGGGGTGAACCACGTTATATCCGGTGTTGTGGTTTCTTGTGTTGTTTCTCTTTCTGTTGTCTTTTATGCATTAATAACTGTATACATTTGATAACTTAGATCACTGCTAATAACAAGATTCGTTGTGAATTCCCTGTAGTGGGTTAAGCAAGTCACGGTTGTTTATCTATCCGCGAAGTTGTATGTGAATGAATGACAAAACTGTGTAATTGTTGATTAATAAGTTTGTTAAAGGCTAAGGTACAGTAATATCCCTCTTTGCTTGCAGAAACCTGATTCTGTGGCACCCCATAGCTGTTTCGGGTGAGACTGCAACCTGCGCGCAGGTTTTTTCCAAAAGGGCCAACACTGTGGGTCTTTTGTTGGTGCGACATAAAAGGATTAAACCCAGGTCTACCCTATTGCCCAACAAATTGGTTCTGTTGCCGGTTGAACTCAGTATCTGCTCAAGAGGGGTTTTACGTCGTACCTTGAGGGCTATGTTCTGGAGGCCCTCTGTGAAGGATATCAGGGATTGGCTTGATGAGACTTATCTGAAATTTGCTGAGACAGAGAATACAAATCCGCGTCGTAGCGCACGTGAATTTTTACAAAGGTATGTTTTTTGTGATGCTTATGAAATTTTCTTTGGTAGTATCCACATAGAGTTGCACCAGTGGTTGTCTAGGTTAAAAGAGAAAAGGACGAACTTCCAAGCTCGCCGGGTTCCCACGTGGACCCCCACAAGGGTCCATCTTGTGCAACACGTGAACAATGCGGTATCCCGCGCTGTTGATTTCTGGACGACACGAACATTGAAAGCCTTCGTGACAGAGTTTGCCGTTGCCTCAAGTACCTCCTTCAGCGAAGCTGAACGACAGTTCTTCAAAGGGCCCCGTGGTAAGTTTTTGAATTCATTAAGCTTGAGGATTAAAATACTATTGGCTGAAAAGGGTATATTGTTGTTTGAATCAGACTGCTAGCTTAGTAGTACTAACATATGTTTGCAAGTGATAATACCTTCGACGAGCAAAGTGGTTTGCTGCGAAGTGGAAAAAGGTACAAAAGAGATTTTGACTCCTATTCCTTAGGACAGGCTACCGCGTCTTCCCCTGTAAATCCTGAAGAGTCTGACTCTGACGAAATCCCTTCGGTTGGCAGCCCTCCGGTCACCCCGCATCGAAGCTCTGTTACCCCTGAATTTCCGTCGCAGTCTGACAGTCAACCAAGTCCAAGCATTCCGGCCACAGGTCAATCTGCCCTTGTAAACCCCCCCCAATCGACATCCTGTCCCCCTCCCAACCCTCCTAGAACCCCCATGGCTCACCTAGTTGATGACATTAAGCTCCCCATATTCAAGGGCACAGGATCAGAGGACCCCGAACAGTTTTGGTTTTTATGTGAAGCAGTATGGAATGCAAAGAAAATTACAGATCTAGATGCGAGAGCCGCGCAGCTCATTACTTCTTTCCGGGACCGGGCTTTGACCTGGTTCATGAAATTCTCCAGTACTCAGAACCCTACTTTAGATGAGATTAAGGCAGCTATAACTAAAGAATTTAAGAAGCCTAAATTAGAATCGCAGAGCATCACTGAGCTAAAAGAGATTCAACAGTGGCGCGGCAAATTCGTGTGGGACTTTGACCAGAGATTCAAAGTTCTATTAGACCAAGTCAGTTTTACCATTAGTCCTATGCAGCACAAGGAATGGTTTATCACAGCATTATTACCACATATCAGAACCCCGCTCATGCAACAGAAGGTTTCTGACCAACAAGAGGCTCTGGAGATCGTAATGAAGCTAGAGACTGCTCCCGTCGGAGATGATTCTGGTATTGCTCAAATCCAAGCACAGCTAGCAGCGATGGCCCTGGAACTTCGCGAGATGAAGAAGGGGAAACCCGATCACGAAGAGGTTTGGTGTACGTAATGTCGGACCGAAGGTCACGATAAGGAACGGTGCCCTCTCGTAAGCAAGTACCTGCATACAGGTGCGTCGAACCCATTTCCACCACAAGTCCTATATTGTGAGCTCTGCAGAACGACAGGTCAGCACCAGCCCGAGAACTGTTACCTGCTGCAAAGGTATGGACAAGGACCTAAGAACCCCTACTGCAATTTTTGCAAGTCTGTGGGTCATAATGAGGATGAGTGCCGCACCTATGATGCCTACTGGGTGCACAATGATGGCCCAAGTAATGATAGATACGGTTACTAGGGGGGTGCCTCCGGTAGAGGTTCTTCTGGCGGCCGTGGTGGTATGGCCGAAAGAGGCCGAGGCTAGTTGGTGTGTTACAATTGTAACCAAGCTGGGCATTTGGCTCGCGACTGTCGGAACCCCACTATGACATGTCGGTACTGCCGCGCGGTCGATCATGTGATTGAGCAGTGCCCGCAGCTCATAGCTAAGATTCAGGCACGACAGAGTACCCCTACGCCGAACATCCAGATGATTTCAGTTGAGCCCAGAACTGCCGCAACCGACAATGTTGTCACACGGAGTGGAGCTATGACACAACCCCAGAATACAGAAAAATAGCCTGCCGACGCTTGGGTTCGTAAGGCTCCTGCGAAAATCCCCGCATTTGATATCACCAGAGAAAGAGAGACATTTATGGAAGTCAAGAAAGATTTTGCTGGCCCTAGTTCATCCGTTGCACCTGCGCAACCATAGCAACTACCTTCGTGGCCCCGGGAAGCCCCGCTGGATAACGTAAGTACCCTATCCTCCTTTTTACAGAGTTGCCTCAAACTTTTAAGAGATCAGGATGCTCTGACTGAGTTACAGAAAGTCCTTGCTTCCTGCGGACCTCAGCAAAGTTTTGGTCAGGACAAAACTGTTCATAGAGTCACTAGAACCGGCCAGGAAATGAGATTGAATGCTCAGATAGGAGCATACGATATGACTGATGTTATCTTGGACTTAGGGTCCGACGTAAATGTGTTAACTAAACAAACTTGGGAACAAATTGGAAAAACCACCCTCGCCTGGTCCCCTATCCAGTTGACATTAGCCAATCAACAAAGGATCGTGCCTCTAGGAAGATTCCTGAGCATCCAAATAGATATTGCCGGGGTCAGTACTGTCGTGGACTTCGAAGTAATTGAGATCATTGATGACAGCAATCCCTACCCGGCCTTGTTAGGAATTGAATGGGCAATGGAAAATGCTGCGGTTATTAACCTAAAGAAGAGACAGATGATCTTCGAAGGGAGAGACTTGAGGGTCATCCTACCCCTGGATCCCTCATGAGGGGAACGATATACAGAACCACTACGGGATGAGGTTCAGAATGCTTCGGAGACCATCTACAATATTACCACGCAAGAAGAAGCTTCTGAGGACCCTCCTGCTGTGGGTTGGGAGTCTGGTAGCTCCTGTATGACCGACTCTGAGGACGACTTAGAATGCTGGAAGAACCAATTATATGATCTCCATGGGCACAGAAGTACCAGTCTTACTAAATCCCTCAGATGGCTCAGTTCACAACCAAGCGCTCTACCTACTTTTGATGGTTCGACAGACCCTGACCTGTTTATCGTACAATTCTCAGGCCAGATACCTAAGTCACAGAAAATGACCTCTCTAGAGTCAGCACTCAGAGTCACAGCAGCCAGATGGTGGAATAGCCATAAGCCGCAGATTCCTAGCTGGGAAGACTGTCAGAGGCTCCTTCTCCTGAGATTTAAGGACCAGCCTGAGGAGGTGCGAAGCAAGTTTGTTGGAAAATCTAGTCCCCAAGAACATTTGGCACAATGCTATGAGGCGTGGAAGTATGTACCTCAGGACGAATGGGCACATAGATTCATCCATACATTGGACCCAATAGCTAAGAACTGGTACGAGGATGCTGAGCTCCGCCTAGATACTGTAAGTTGGGACTGTCTTTCCCATAGTTTTATACATAATTTTTCTACTAATGATGTCTGCCCAGCTCTAGATGCAGCTATCAGGATACTCCATACCAAGGTTTTTGATGACCGAGAACTCGTAGAACGTCGACCTGATTGGACAGCGCAGGAAGCCCACGCCGTATAATGTTACAACTTCGCCATTGAGGAGGATGAGGACCCGCTCAATATCGCTATCCCTGAGTCAGAAGGATGCTGCGATGTGTCTGGACCAGCAGTCCAAGCCCCGGAAGTGACTCAGCCCCTAAAGACGCGCACAGTCAACATTGGATCCGGAGAATAGCCTAAGTTGGCTACCATTGGTGACTATTGGGATGATGAGATGGTCAGCAAGGTAACCCAACTCCTCCACGAGTATCAGGACCTCTTTCCGATGAAGTTCTCTGAAATGAAGGGTATCCTGGGTGATATCGGTGTCATGAAGATCCCTTTGAAACTTGATGCGAAGCCTGTGAAGCAACGTCCTTATAGATTGAATCTGAAGTATAAAGAAAAGGTTAAGGTGGAGCTGGAGAAGATGCTTGCTGCAGGAATCATCGAGCCGGTTGAGGAATCTAAGTGGGTCAGCCCTATGGTGGTGAAGGAGAAGAAGACTAAGGGAGAAATCCGAATCTGCGTCGACCTAAGGAAATTAAATGATGCCTGTCTGCATGATCCCTTTCCTACCCCATTTACAGATGAAGTCCTCGACAATGTTGGAGGTCAAGAAGTCTACTCTTTTACTGATGGGTTTTCTGGCTACCATCAGATCCGAATTGCTCCAGAAGACCGACATAAGACCACATTTGCTACCAAAATGGGATCCTTTCAGTATACTGTCATGCCCTTTGGGCTAAAGAATGCACCTGCTAGATTTTCTCGAGTCGTCATCTCTGCGTTTAAGGAATATATACATAAATTCTTAGAAGTTTATTTTGATGACTGGACTATTTTTGGGCTAGTAAAAGACCATCTCACTAGTTTGAGACTTATGTTGAACAAGTGTAGACAGCACCAGATTGCCTTGAATCTAAAAAAGTGTATGTTTTGTGCCCCTTTTGGAATTCTGCTTGGTCACGTTGTCTGTAAGCAGCGATTGATGATGGATCCTGTGAAGATAGCTATCATTGTAAACCTGCCACCCCTGAAGTCCATCAAACAGCTTCGCACAACACTCGGTCACACTGGTTACTACAGGAAATTCATCCAAGGATATGCTCAGATTACTGCTCCAATGGAAAGGTAGGTGAAGAAAGATATTAAGTTCGAATGGACACCGGAGTGCCAAGCAAGCCTAGATATTTTGAAGCAAAAGATGGTCACTGCCCCCATTCTAGTATTTCCTGACTGGAACAAAGAGTTTCATGTGCACGTTGACGCATCCTCCATTGCTCTGGGGGTGGTATTGGCTCAACCAGGCGCAGGTCAGATCGACCACCCTATTTCTTTTGCCAGTAGAAAATTATCCACCGCAGAGAAAAATTATACTACAATAGAGCGGGAAGGCCTCGCTATGGTGTATGCACTACAGAAGTTTCGGCATTATCTGTTAGGCTCTCACTTTAAGATGTTTACTGATCATTCTGCTTTGAAATATTTGGTTAACAAGCCTGTGCTAGGAGGAAGAATATGCAGATGGATGATTCTGTTCCAAGAATATGACTTCGAAATCATAGTTAAGCCAGGGAGACTAAACCTAGGACTTGACCACTTGTCGAGGCTCGAGTCGGGCGAAGAACCCACCAGTTTGGATGAGGGCCTCCCTGACGCGTAGCTGTTTGCCATCCAGATAGTCGATGAATACTTCCAGGATATTGCTCAGTATTTGTCTACAGGGTTTCCACCTGCTGAAATGACAACACAACAGAAGAAGCAGCTGGTAGTGCGAGTAGCGGACTTCACCTTAATAGCAGGCCAGCTATACAAGATGGGACTAGATGAAATACTACGCAGGTGTGTCTTGGAGCATGAAAGGCCACTGATTCTGGCCGAGGCCCATTCTGGCGTTGCAGGAGGCCATTATGTAGGGAAAGCTACCGCACAGAAAATTCTGACAGCTGGCTTATGGTGGCCCACAGTTCACAAGGATGCAAGAGAATATTGCTACAGCTGTGATGTCTGTCAGAGGACAGGAAAACCCTCCAGGCGGGATGAAATGCCCCTAGTTCCATAGGTAACCTTACAAGCCTTTGACAAATGGGCTATTGACTTTGTCGGCCCTATCAACCCCCCTGCGAAGAAGTCCGGCGCGAGATATATTATTACAGCAACGGATTACCTTACCCGTTGGGATGAAGAACAACCAGTCAAGAACTGTAGCGCTGCTACAGCTGTGCAGTTCATCTTTGAGCACATCTTGTCCAGGTTTGGGTGTCCTCACATCCTTATGAGTGATCAAGGATCACATTTCTTAAATAAAACTATTGAAGTACTCACTGAAGAATTTCAAGTCTACCATCAGAAAAGTACAGCCTATCATCCACAAGCAAATGGGATTGTCGAAGCTTTTAATAAGATCCTTGAGCATGCTTTGACAAAGATTTGTAATGCTAACAGAAATGATTGGGACCTTCGAATTCCAGAAGTGCTATGGGCTTACAGAACTACTTGCAAAAAGTTGACTGGCCATACACCTTTCCGACTGGTTTATGGGCAAGAAGCCGTCATGCCCATGGAATACATTGTTCCCAGCCTCAGAATATCTACTTTCACCGAGATGGATGACCCAGCCATAATAACAGAGAGACTGAAACAGATATTAGAACTCGAAGAAGATAGATTTATTGCAGGTTTCCAGCAACAGGTGCAGAAAGCTCGAGAAAAAGCGTGGCATGACAGACACATTAAGAAGAAACAATTCCAGCAGGGTGATCTTGTGCTCCTCTATGACAGCAAATTCATGAAGTTCCTAGGAAAGTTCAAGACACATTGGAAGGGACCATATACAGTACAGAAAGTTACTGATGGGGGCGCAGTCCAGCTCGCTAAGTTAAATGGAGAACTTTTCCGTTCTATGATAAATGGGAGTCGTCTAAAAAAGTACAGAGATAGGCCAGATACTCATATTCGGAGGTAGCACCAAGAAAGAAAAGTCTACGTACCTAGAACAGCTGCAATTGGCTACTGGACCATAAGAGAAGCTGCCTGTAACACTAGGGAATGTCGCAGTTTGCAGGATGACGTATGGACAGTCGAAGGTTGGTCAGGGGTCGCAAGGTCATGCTGTGTCGAAGTGGCAGGTGGTCATTGTGTCGCAGGTTCCAACTGTGTCACAGCATGGAAAGAGACGGATAGGACAAAATGAATTTGGCGGTAGCGGCACGTGAGCTACTCTCAATACCTGTAATTATGAGATTTTGGGAAAATCTGAGGCCGAGTGTGGCGAGATTCTTGGCATTCAAGCAGATTTGGTGTAATTAATACACTATGCCGACGGTTCTCTTACCGAAATTCTATAAGTAAGCTACATTGGCTTGTGAAATTTTCCTCAAAGCACTTCTTGTAGTTTGCTCGACTGGAGCCATGTCAAACAATTGTGAAGTCCAGGAGCTAGTACGAGAATTCAGAGAGAGAGGTCTGTAGAACCTTTTGAGTAATCCGCCAGTACAGTCATCTTTGACTTAAGCACACCAGCAGGCAGAAGTTCGCTCTAAATCAAGCGAAGGTAGGCATAAATTCGCTCTAACATGGAACAACGAAGGCCA
The DNA here is from genome assembly GCA_001517045.1 of Pseudotsuga menziesii. Classification (NCBI taxonomy): domain Eukaryota; kingdom Viridiplantae; phylum Streptophyta; class Pinopsida; order Pinales; family Pinaceae; genus Pseudotsuga; species Pseudotsuga menziesii. The sequence goes on from LPNX011104700.1 coordinate 117,559, forward strand.
TAAGACCTCGCCGATAGACTGTGGGGAACCCCGCAATGGAATCTTCCGGTATTGCAGAACCGTGGCAGCTGTGTGTCTTATGTAATGTGACATGCAATTCCAGGGGACCCCAAGTTGTGGTTGGGTAAGCGTCGCCAACCCGAGCAAAGGATGGGGTTGCAGATGGTTCCACAGCATAACTAGCAAGAAGGAACGAAGCAGGCCGTCGGCAACAGCAGGATGGACTCCAGCAATTAGCGCACATTTTCTTCACCAAACAAATTTTACCACCAGCCGAGCAAATAAGTGCCCCGGGACGGGACACTGGTGAGTCTTAGGGGCTTGTTGGGGTGCGCACCCCAACGGTCCTTAAGGATAGTTGCGGGCCAAAGGAGTTGTAAGCGAAGGTTGACTTGAAATAGTCTTAGGGGTGTCGGGGGTTGAGTCAAAAGTCTCTATTGTAATAAACCCACGGTTTAAGACCAGGGTTTAGGGTTTTTGGTGCCCATGGTTTGAAGCCATGGTTTTGCAATAGCGCGATGTATAAATAGGCATTGTTGTAAATAAGAAAGGTTAGGCTTTTTGATGTAAAGAAAGAAAGGCGAAGCTAAGGTTGATTGTGTAAGGAAAGGTTAAGTCCCAGCTGTGTGCGTGGACAACCTCTGTAGCTGTGTGCGCAGAGGGTTTTGTAAGAAGGTTAAGGAAAGATCTGCAGCTGTGTGTGCAGAGGCCTGCTGCTGTGTGCGCGGATTTTAAGGACTGAAGGGATCTGCAGCTGAGTGTGCAGATCAAACTGTGGTTTTGTAGCAAGTTGAATAAAACACAGTTTGTGGACGTAACCCCTACACTGGGGGTGAACCACGTTATATCCGGTGTTGTGGTTTCTTGTGTTGTTTCTCTTTCTGTTGTCTTTTATGCATTAATAACTGTATACATTTGATAACTTAGATCACTGCTAATAACAAGCTTCGCTGTGAATTCCCTGTAGTGGGTTAAGCAAGTCATGGTTATTTATCTATCAACGAAGTTGTATGTGAATGAATGAAAAAACTGTGTAATTGTTGATTAATAAGTTTGTTAAAGGCTAAGGTACAGTAATATCCCTCTATGCTTGCAGAAACCTGATTCTGCGGCACCCCATAGCTATTTCGGGTGAGACTGCAACATGCGCGCAGGTTGTTGCCGAAAGGGCCAACACTGTGGGTCTTTTGTTGGTGCGACATAAAAGGATTAAACCCGGGTCTGCCCTATTACCCAACAACCATCTATCAACTTTATTCTGGAAGGCATATCTTATACTTGTTTCTTTGATTGGATTTATGAAATTTTTAGTGAATGTTGTGTGGTTTGTTTGTACTTAGTTTTCCTTCAGGCGTGTTTGAGTAAAAATTTTAGCTATGGAGGACTAACCTCTCCGTAGGTCAAGAAGGTTGCACAAAATTCCTCTATCTAATATAGTGGATCCTCCACTGCCCCCTCAAAGGTGGATACTAGGTGTTGACAGTTCATTTGAACTAGTAGGAGTTAGCGAAGTTCCAAGTGAGCCAGAACTTAGGACTAATCAGGTTGATACAACTGTAGTAGAGATTGAAGACTTGCAGGCTGAAGAGTTTGCAAGGAATTTTAACCTTCCTCTTACTAACTTAAGCGATCCTGTGATCATCCAAGTTCTCCCATTTGATTCACCTGTTATTGGTGTTCCTGTGAGCAACATTATGGCTAGCTTTGGAAAGGGTATTTCTACCCCCACTTCAGCCGTTTTGGTTGGAGGAGTGCCAACTCTCCTAGTTGGTACTCCAAGAACAAATGCACCTGTTGCACCTTTATCACTAAGTAGTCGGGTGGTCCAACCATCGACTTCATCTAATGTAGTGGGTCCTTCTGGTGGGGTTGTCATTGGGATTCCCATTGCACCTTTTGCTTCACCCTCTTTCATGCGTACTGATCAAAGTGGTCCAAGTGGATCCTCTTCATTTGTCTAGGGTTTCCTATGGAATGGGGGGCACATTCCCCCATCCACTCCTTATCTAGGTCCTACAACTGCATATGTGGGCATGCAATTTGGAAATACAAATGCTTATGGAAAAGGTTTCGAAACACCGGTTTTAGCCCCTTTTACGAGTTGTCCCTTTTCTCTTTTTAGCGGAGGGATACCTGCTCTTGTCTTCTAGACCTCAGTTTCATCTGGGGTGGCTCAAATTACTTACAACGCACCACACACGAGTAATCCACTGCCTTATGGATGGAATCCATTTCAAAGTAGTCCAACTACTTCATAACTAGTGGTTGGGGGAAACCCCACCTTTACGTTTGGGAACCAGGGGGTAGGTCCTTCTACCTCCCAGAATCAAGATTTTCAAGCTCCGGTTAGGCCTAAACTTCCATTCCTAGCAACTTTAAACTTACAAAACTTGTCTAAGTTGATGAGTGACCCAGTGAGGCATAGTGCCACATGGCCACCTATTCCTAGTAAGTTACCCCTAGACATTCCCAAGTTTGAGGGAAAAGCTAGAGAAGACCCAGGTGCCCACATCACCACTTTTCACTTGTGGTGCTCTTCGAACTCACCGAACGATGACACCGTTCGGTTGAGGATTTTCCAAATAACTTTGACTAGTGTCGCAGCAAAGTGCTATATTGAACTGCCCTCTATTGCTTTTGACAGTTTTTTGGACTTAGAAAATGTGTTTCTTAATCACTTCCATCTTCCTATCCGGTATGATGCAGACACAAACATATTGTCTACCTTTCGGTAATACAAAGCCACACATATCTCAGATCATATTCAAGAGTGGTGAAGATGGAAGAGGCTGATCAAAGCCACCATACCCCCCGAGTTCTTGTTAGAGTGGTTCCTATAATATTTATTGCCTTATATATCTAAGGATGTATCCACTTCAGGGGTAACCACTGAAGAAGAGGCCATCCTCAGGGACCAACAGATGGATTTGATATATGCTCAATCTGGGATATTATATGAAATCATAACTGATGCACCGTGGTCTACCCATAGTGTCGAGAAACCCAAGACTGGACCCCATGCCGATGGTGTGGTTGGTTCTGTTAATACTCCCACTATAGAGTCACTGGCCAAGAAACTCCACGAGTTGTCAATGAAGTGGTATACATTGGAGGTAGAAAAGGATGCCACCCCATCCACCCAAAATGAAATTTTTTTTGCACAATATTCCCAGAAGGGAAATAAAAAACCCAGTGGGAAAAAGAAGAAAGGGAAGAAAGGTGAGGGAATCAAAACAATCCTAAAACCACAAACAATGATGATGGGGGTAAGAAGGATAAGAAGAAAGTGAAATTTCCTTGTAAGTTGTGCTAGGGAGATTACTTAACTCATCAATGCCCCCTTATTGACCAAGCTCAGAAGTTGCTTAAAAACCAACAACCAGCTGTCCTGAAGGATCTATTTCCCAAGGACAGAAAACAACTCTTGTTTCTAATGTAGCTAGGGGCACTTTTGGTGCCCATCCTGATCAAAAATATATCAACATGGTACGATCTAGTTCCTTTCTCCAGAAAATAAATAAAAATTATGGAACGAAGGCTCTTAAGAAGGGTAAGTATGTTGGCGAAACTTCTAACCCTATCACGATAGAAAAACTTGCTGACCCAATGCCTAAGATACTGAAATGTGTCTTTAAAAAAGAATTTCACAATCCGAATTCTATGGCTACTTCTAACTACTCTGTGGTGGAAGATTTGGCCCAAACCTCATGTGTGATGTCAGCATTGGAAGTGCTTCAGAGTTGTCCCACTCAATGGGATGCCCTTTTAGCAGCTTTAGGCAGCATGGATTCGTTGAGCCTCATGGAGAAATTTAATATGTCAGATGTTAATATGCGCCTACCGTATCATGTGGCTTTGTCAGTTGATTTCATTCATGGTGGAAAAACCATTGGACGTACAGTTGTTGACAAGGGTGCTTCTACATGTGTTATGTCTATTTGTTGCTAGAAGGCTTTGGGTTCCCTGGAGCTAGTTCTGTCAAATACCTTACTTACTGCTTTCGATGGGAGGTCTTTCCGCCTGCATGGTATCCTACCAGCTTTTGAGATTAAGCTGGAAGGGAAAGCAATGGTTGTTGAAGTTGAGGTGATTGATGCTCCTTTGGACTATAACTTGATTTTAGGGTGAAGATGGACTTATGCCATGTGTGCGATTGCCTCGACTGTTCTTCGGGTGGTTGTGTTTTCGCACGACGGGAAGTTGGTTACTATTGACTAACTCAGTTTCACTCGGAAGGGCCATTTGGAAACTAATGAGTCCACTATAACTTTGGTTGATCAGGTTAAACCATATATTGAGAACTTGGGGGTTGGAATACATCCAACGTTAATGGGCACATTTGATATCCCAACCCCTATAAATTATTGTTCTACTAGTGTAGCAAAGTCTATCATGACAATTGTCGATAGAACGGATCCTTGGGTTCTTCCTTCCCATTATGAGCCTGAGGTGCCCTTGTTGGCAGTGGAAGTGGCTTACCAAGCTATCGTTGACACCACTATTGATCCTATTCTGACTCCTACTGTTTCATAGGAGTTGGAAGAATCCTATCTTCCTTCTTGGGAAGAGAAATCTTTATATTCTGACAACTGCTTAGACATGGTTTTACCTTTAGATGAAGCCATTTTGGAAGCCATGCGTGGGAGAGATAAGTCCTACTTTCTTCCAGAGTTGAGTAGAATTAAAAAATAGGAGTTCGACATGATACTGGAGGAAGATGTTGGTATATCGATTAATCCTTTGCTTAAGGAGGGAATTTTTACCGAGGGAAATATGGCAAAATTTTTGACCATTCCTATCAATGTCTCTACAAACCCTAACGTCGTCGAAAATGTGCATATTGATGCAAACTCTTCCTCAGAAGAGTTTTCCATATATACTGTCTTGTTAAATGAATTTCACGATGCATGTGCCTGGTCATATTTACTAGGCATAGATCCATATATCGTTGAACATGGAATCCCAACCTATCTTGATTCTAAATCTATTCAACGAAGACTGAAGAAGTACTACGCCTAGGCTTGGTTCTTTTCTTGTATTTTTATTGTATGTATTTTTATGTACAATAGTTAGCTGGTTAGTGTTTCTTATACCATCTGTTGGTTTTTATATATGTTAGCTGAGTGATTCGTAGGTTTTGCGAATGGCGCTAGTCATCATACTTGTAACCTAGATTGAGCTGTGTCGGTCATCTATTTACCCTCAGGATAGCTAGTTTCCTCTAGAGGTGCTTGCTTGGGTCTTGCTACTAATAATGTGATCAAATACAGGGCTGTTATTGAGTTATTATGGGATGCATTGTCAGGTAGCATCACTCGGTTAGAGGTCAGACTTGAATCTCAACTCCTGGTTTCCTAGCTCAATGGAGCTTATTAGGTGTGAAATCCTACCTTCTTACGTCAGTTTTTGCAGGTCATATTACTTGAAAGAAATTTTGATTATATTTCATTCAATCACATTCCATGAAATGAAAATACAATAACTGATGCATATGTGAACTACATTCGAGATTGGCAGTTAACACATATTTTGTAAAATATGCATAATCAATACATTTGGAACACAATGTAAATAACCAAGAATGAATATATATATATATATAAATTTGTCCATAGATAGGTTGAGTTTTGATCCGAAGATCCAGTCACAATTGTATAAATATACAAAAGTAGGATCTTAATCCATAAAAATGCCTATAGATCTAGGCCTGATCCTCAACTTCCTCAGCTGCAGCAGCCTCTTCGGCCTCCCTGAAAAATAGAACGGCCTTGGCTACTCTCCTCAGTACACGTATCCAAGTAGTTGGGATTCCTACTACAAACTCCTGATTGAATATAGGAATCCGCTCAATCCGTATAGTGGGAACTCCTTGGGTCAACCCGACCATCTTTCCCTCGAGAACTCTGAGTATACCTTGGTCCCCACCCTCTACGAGCTGCACAAACATCCTAGGGTGCCCATCGGGGCGTACAGGTCTAATATATGCATTTCAAAAACATGTAAAATGGATTAAAAATATTATACATATGTATATAAATTTATGATCAAAATTCATAAAAAGAAAAATACCTAGCTCTCCCCATGCTCCTCCTGGTGGGAGGAAGAGATCATTGCTTCCGTGGAAATCCATTTTGGAGTATAGAAACTCTTTAAGAGCTAGCAACTGCCACTCCCACCATACATAAAAATCATCATTGTATACACTATGGACCAAGCCTCCACCACCTTAATGAAGAAATACATCTCCCCACCTGGTCAGTGTAGGCTGGCAAGGAGAAAATGCTAGTAGTGCTACTGCAGGACCGATGGTAGGCACTCTCTCAAAGAAGAATTCCATCAATATTCTAGGATATACAAAAAATATTCGGCATCCTCTCTTACAGTCAGAGAGCTGTTTGCTCATGATCGGGATCATATCCGAACACCAGTAAAATACAGTCCCCTGCACACACTCCACTGCATATCTCATATGTTTTCGAGTGGCTAGATGCAATGAGGATGATCCTGCAACCCTCACTATATTACTCACCACTACCTATAATGGGAAGCTGGTGATGTGGAAAATAGTGATGCATGATCCCTTCTTTTGAGTAGTTGGTGTGCAGTAGGTGTCAAAATAGTCTTGGACACTCATAGGGTCACCACCCCTACTTGTGCCTCGAGGATCATGGGAACACCCCTGTGATATAACCCCGTAATGAAGTACATGTCTTCTATAGTTACCTCCAAAATCTCCCCTTGGATATCAAAAGCACCAAGGTCATGGTCCCAATAGTTGATCAAATGCTCAAGTAAGCAGACATTGGCCTGCATGCTGTATGTACAGAAGAACTTCAATAAGCCACTTTGCTGTAAAAATTGCACAGTGGGGCCATATCATAGAGCATATTGATCCATGTCTTCATGTTCTCACTCCCTCCACTCTAAAACCATGATTGTACCTTCCCAATTAACCATTATTGATCATTAGAATCCATTCAATTCTTTCAATTTTGGTCATATGATAAATTTTTCCATGTGACGCAGAACACATGACTATTATTTAGGAATCTTGCGTGTCACATGTGGGTTTCTCTTAAGCAAGTTGCGTGTAGAATGCGTGTACGTGTCGCATACCCACATGTACTATGTATCACTCTTAGGGATTGCTTAAAACATAAAATTTTTGCATAAAAATAAAAATTAGAGTGGTTGAAATGAAAGAGAAGGGAAAGCTAACTAACCTAACACTTGCAGATTGAAAATTCATCCACTGATTTGTCCACATCGAGAAATTCAAGTTTGAGGTGAAAACTTACCAAATTGGGTAAAAGAGTCAAATGGTATGTTTTATTTTAGTTTTTGAAATATATAGAAAAAAATTCAAATTTTTGGGTTTAGTCTATAGTTTGAAAGTTATTTTTATAATTGAACTAATACCATGTCTTTTCCCCCAATGAAGCAGGTTCGAAGTCTTTAAAATGTTGTTATCCACTCATTTAGGGTAGGATTTGGTCTTCCATATGTCTTTATGCATGTATAGCTTATCCGTTTTTAACCCTAGGATTACCTCTTTGACCACAGACTATGGTGTTTAACCATTTTCACATTGTCTACATCATTGTTCCTCCATGGATAGGCCCTTCCTTTCCATGGGTACCCTAGTTAGAACACTTTACTATCTTTCCATGGGTACCCTAGTTAGAACACTTTACTATCTTGTGGTAGGTTTGTGGGAGCCTTCTTAATAGTTTTTCATGAGAAAATGAGCCTTCATTTTTGCATCTTTTTGTGAGCTATTCCTGTTTATAAGGATCCCCGCCCTTATGGAGTTTCTTTAGGCCCAGGTCTGATTCCTCAAAACATAATTGACTGCTGAGTAAAATTGTCCATTCAGGCTCATTAAGAATATGTGAACAGGCATCCACATTGGTGGTTGTTTATTGTTTTTTCAAACCATGTGGAGTAATAAAAAAAAGGAGCACTCTCTTTTCTTCAAAATTGAGAAGAGTATTCTCAGGCATAGGTTTGTCAATTTTTCAGACTTGAGGGACTAAATTTACGAAAAAGGAACACCCAATATGAGCTTAGTTTTCTCTGTTTCGTGCTCTGGACCCAAACATGAAAAAGATTCCGAACGTACTTTATGTCTTTGTCATGCTTACAAAACTTAAGAACAAAGCATCGAGTTTACTATTGTAAGCCCCATTTTGCGTAATCAAATGGATCTTTCTGAGTGATCTTTCCTTCCTTCACACTCGTAAAACTCAGGCTATATGCTGCTTTTGAAGGAGCGTTGAATAGGTGGTAATTTAACCTTTTTCAGACCTTCTTGACTAAGTACAAAAAACGTGTGCCTTACTTGTTCGGAATCTAAGAGAGTTCTTTTGTGGTCTCTTTTATACTTTTTTGGCCTCAGGAGACTAAATTGTATGAAACAAGCACCCCCCTGGAGTCTTCTTTGAAGTTTTCAAACTCTCCAAATATGAAAACACCAATGAGCATGTACTAGTTCAGGCTTGTAAAATCCACAAATCAGAGACCTTATCAAGTATTATACTCTCCCCTCTTCAAGCTTGTCAAAAATGAAGAGAGGCCTGAGTTGAATTTCTTGGACTCATTAAAATTTAACACAAAAGATAAGGAAGAATTACTATCTTTGGGTTATGAACAGTGGCAACATGTCCTCCTTGAACACAACACTCTCTAAATTTTTTGATACTCATGTTTCAGTTTACACTTTCAGCTCTGCTATTACTTCGATTTTTTACTCCTCCACTTGTCCTTTATACATGGGGAATCTGATCATGTCTCCTACATGACAAATAATTATAGTTGTCCTATCTGTAAGTTAAAAGCTTCCTTGGGTCATCTCTGTGTCATGCTCACTTTTCAAGGATATATCCCTTCATCTGTTTATTATCCTGATTCCTATAATTGTCCTATTCGAGTATCACTTGTGTCTACCTTCTTGTATCCAATTCCTAGTCACTCTTGTGATCTGTTGGAGGATTCATTACCTTTCTCATCATAGCACAGTTTCTCATCAATACTTTATGAAGATGAAGACCTAGAGTTTTGACGATGCTACCTTAGGATTCACTATCATTATTGGTGAACTCCTTTGCTTCAGTTGGCAGTTTCACTTATTGTCTGACATTCTGTTTATTTCCTTCCATGTTTGACTTCAACACATCTATTCACATGGTAGGGATTGTACTAGTTCCTTTGGATTTTGATGAAGAACTTAGGTTCACATTTATAACCTAAGTTGTGCAAGTTTATATTATGATCAGTTACACAACTTCTATATTTTGAAGACTCATCATTGTATATTGTGGCTTCGATCCACCCTTGTAATATAAAAAGTCTTGTTACCCGTATCATATGATGTAATCAAATGTTGTAAAGGAGCTAGTGTTCCATTATATTGAACATGGAATTCTCAGATATGATTTTCTATATGAATTTTTATATGTATATGTTTCAGATGTCTCCTCTGCTACCTTGGGCATTTGAGTTCTCCAATATTAAAGATTATAATGTATTTCGTCCATCGCTTCCCTCTGACCTCACACATTAGGGGGCATATGTTATCATGTAAAATTACACTTCTTCATCTGAGTACTGACATCCAATATGTCGGGACACAAAAGTTCAAACTGGATTGAAGTAGACAAAAAACTATAGATGGGAATGACTGTTCATACATCATCTCCTGACCAGCTGAGTATATTTTCATTTGGATATTAGGGTCGCACATGCGACTATTTGCATAGAAACCTGTGTGTCACACGCGAGTATGTTCATTACAACTCGCGTGTACATTGCATACACAGGTTTCCTTAAAGCAAGGAGTGTGTCATACGCGACTTTCCTATATCAATACTCGTGTGTACCTTAATTTGATGTTAAAAAATATAAAACATGATTAGTTCAGATCAATTGAGCCCTTAATCATAACTATCTCAACCATCCTAACCTTCAAAAACTCTCTATTTCCCCATGTATAAATAGAGGGCTTGGGATGGGGCTAATCAATCAATTATAGAAGAGAAAAGCTATGCTAGTGGTATGCCTTCAGACATCTTGGAGCAGCATAACTTAGTGTCCTTGGTTTGCAGAAGGAGTACCTGTTTGAGAAGTTGGGTTGTAATCTCACCATTATTTGTTTATCAATAAAGAAATTTCTTCTTCCAATATTGTGCACTCTTGTATATGTTGATTATTGAATTATCTTATAATTTCATTATGAATATGTTTTCAACTAACCATTGATATATATATATATATATATATATATATAATATATTTACAGAAGTAACTTGTTCTTTGCAGGTGATTGGAGAAGCCCTAGAAGCTGTGGAAGCAACTGAAAGAGGACAAGAAAATGATTGGATCAACCTTCATAAATCAGGTTTGCAAAGTTTTCTTCTTATTCCTATTTGAATTACTACATAGCTGATTGTTTGCAAGTGTAGCTTAGTAAGTTGGTAACCCCAAAGACCCTAGGTTATAAGGGTGTGTTTTTGTGAACAACAATAGGGACCTTGAAGGTAGTGAGTACTAAAGGTTTTTAACCTTTTACTTGCCTATAATTGAAAAATCAAGACAAAATTTAGTCAATATAGTCTCTAAAAAAGCACAATCAATTTGTGAATGTAGAATATAATAGATTCTAGAATTGGATTGGAAGAGAAAAATTGAGATTCAACTCAGTCCATAGAAAACTGAGTTTTTTATGTGAATTCATGGTTTTCTTGAGGAAATACATGACATGGGATTTACTTTTTCTATGAAAAAGTGCGAATCAAACATAAATAAAATTCCAAGATTTGTCTTTGGTTGAGGAAAAAAACAAGGTTTTGTACCAAGTTACATATCCATGGGAAGGCTACAACAAACATAATGTGAAAATGAAAGCAAACAAATCAAAACACCATTTATAAGGAGGATTGAACTATGACACACACAATTAAGAATGAACTATAGGTTTCATCCTTAGTGGAGTCACCAAATTTGGTGTTGCTGTTTTATTACCAACTCGTACCAAAAGACACATAATTAAGGGTTGTGTAACTTGAGTACAAAATTAAATTATTAGAAGGAAATTAACTAAATAAAAAACACTTGTATACTATTCTATGTAATGAAGAACAACCAAAACTAGCTAAAGATACATCAATCATAAGAGAACAAATGCCTATTTATATTAATGAAAAGAATGGAGATTAAAATACAACATCTTGGTGTTGGACTTTGTAGATGAGGTCTCAACAACTAACCGTAAGAGAGTATTCTTCTTCTCCTCTAGTGCTCCACTCTAAAGATGGACTCTAAAGATGGAAAGAGAAGAAGAAAGTTGTAACTTTTTGTATATGTATGTAGTCTAGTAACATAACCTTACTTATGATCAGGTAATATGAGTGAATGGCCATGAGGTACTTATTTATAGGAAAGGATGTGGACATGCTTTAGAACTAGCTCCAATGTGAAGACTCCCTATTCACTAATGAATTAGTGGGATAATGATATGTATTATAGACCGCATTAAAGGTAATTTTTATTAATAATGGTTTGGTGATGTCTATTTTCATCCACTACACCTTTTTGGAAGGAAAAAAATATTTATGAGTAATTAAATTATGTTGTTGGAGCGACTTCATGGTTTTTGATATTTTTAGTGTGACAACTATGCATGGAGTTTTATCGAAATTCCATGCAATGAAATTTTATGGGAAAGATTTGGATTTAGCTCAATTTTTTGTCACAATACTTATGTCAAATGATAATGTGGGAGATGGAAATAAGGATAATGTTGTTGTTCAAGTGATGCATAATGGTAATGATGCTCATGACAAAGTATGTGAGAAAAGTTGGGATTCTAACACTAACTCACGTATCTTTTTTGTAAGTGCAATGATTTGAATTTTAAATTGAGATAACTCAGGGTTGATTACTGGTACCACAATTCTAGTATTGCTAGGATACTTAGCCATATCCTCTATCTTCATAACTTTCTCCATTGTATCTCTAGGTGTGTCAATATTCTATTGCATCAATCTGATTCTAGTTAGTGGAGAAACTGCTGAATAAAACATTCCTTGTGATGGCTACCATGGATAGGAAATGATAGTCTATCCATCAAGGCTTGAAACCTCCATGCATAATCCCATGAAAATTCCCCTTCAAACAATCATATTTATTTTAGTTTTTCTATACCTTGTTGTTTAAACTTAAGCAATTTGTATTCTACAAGAAACTATTGTTTCACATCTTGTAGAGAAAGAGATGTAGTTCTAGGTGGGTATTCCACAAAATTCATGTACCATTGTAAATCCCTACCTCTCAAGGTTGTTTGAAGTTCTACCATCCTAGATATTCTTTTACTCCTTTGATTTCGAAATGGCTTCACACATAGAAACCAATGTTGTTCTACATATTATTAAAATAATTTCCATGACTTTGGGTATCTCATGGGGGTCCTCCATGAATTTCAACCATTTTATTAGGTGTAAACCCCCCCCAAAAAACCCTTTAAGACTTGTTTGCAAAACTAGATCTAGATCTACCATTAGAGATGAACTAGCACTTCTTTGAGTACTACTTGAAAATATTGAACTAAGGTTACTACTATTCCCTCTTTTAATACATCAAATTGACTACTACCACTACTATTAATTTGATTATACCAAGGTAGACATAATATAAGGTTAGAAAAATAAGGCACCAAGGGAGTAGTTGAATCCGGGTTGGTTTCATTGCCTCTAGGTATTTGTTCCATGGTTTGGGGTTTTTTTTGTTCATGAAATAATATATTCATTTATGCAAGGATGTCATCCATGTAATATTTATCTTTATATTATGCTAAATTACTTGTGCTAGGCTATTCCACAACCTTTTCTAGGGCCAACTCTAAATTACTAGTATAGATGGAAATATTGTTAGGAGGTGAAGTCAATATCTAGATCTCTGACATTTTCATGTATAGGGGTACACAAATACCCCCTCACATGATTCATATGCATTGGGGTGGGGGGGAGGATAGCCCCCCCTTCCAAATGGTTTGAGGGTGGAGCACCACATTCTAGGGGTTTAGGGGTGGATCCCCCAAGAAAAAAACTTTTTGGACCTTTCTAGTGTATTTTAGTTCCTTCTAGAACCCTCATATATATTGTATAAAAGGGGAGTGAATCTTGACATTGTATCATACGATAAGAAATAATTTTAAGTTTTTTCCAAGTAATAATAAAAGATCAAAGCTTCCATTTCCTTATGGAGTCACTTGTGCACAACAGGGTTTCCACATAAATCTTGTGTTCTATTATTATTGTTGTTTGCTTATGTTTTTTATATGTTTCTGATAGTTGGTATTAGATCCTAGAAAACTCATAGGCATAGGGTTTTTTTCAAGTATGAGCTACAACAACGATAAGAGGCTTACCCAAGTTCAAGATTGAGAATTTTGACGGTAATAATTTCTTCTTATGGAAGATGAAGTTGGAATGTTTGTTGGATATTTATTACCATCCATGAGTACCTTGTACTCTATTGAATAATCCTTTGTTGTTCTCTATAATGGATATGGTGAGGAAACTTCCTTACAACAAAATAGTTAGCAATATCTGCATACCATGGTGTGTAAGAAGGTAATGTGAATAGATGCTCATCTAGAAATTAATATTATATAGAAGAATCATCCCTATTGGTGAAAAATATAGATACAAATTATGCTACTACATAGTATTTTCCAGGTTTATCAACAATAGTAATATCAAGTTCTTGTAAAAGTAAAAACCATATAGTGACTTGTGCATTCATGATGGGTTTGTTAGCAAGATAGTTGATTTCCAAGTGGTCTATGTGAATAAAGGTGGGTTAACCTATTACATAGTGCGAAAAATTGTTGACTGAGAATACTACTACAAGAACATCCTTCTCTATATTTGTGTAGGTCAATTATACAAGGGTCAAGTTATTACTGGAATAATATATAGTGTATGGATTCTTGTCTTATTCTTGGCTTAGTACTTCCCAAAAATCAATATTAGATGCATATGACGCGATGTGGAATGGAAATATCCAGTATGGTACTCATAAATGAGGGCCTGTAGAAAATAGTTCTTTTAGTTTTTAAAATCTGTTTCACACTTGTTAGTCCAAGAAAAATCTACATATTTTATGAATAAAGAAAATAGAGGCGAGGCAATTTTTGAATAATTTTCCATAAAACGATGATAATAACTACTCTTACCTAGAAAAATGCATACCTATTTCTGTGTATTTGGAGGATACATATGTAATATTACCTTAACCTTTATTGGATCGACATAAATGGCTACATTGGAGAGAAAATTTTCTAGCATGATTCTTTCTGTCATTAACATATGTGAGTTCTCTATGATCAAGGAAAGATTTACCTGTTAGAAATGATTGAGCACTTTCTCCAAATTAGATAATGTTTCCTCAAAGGTGGTGCCATATGGTGTGAAGTTGTCCATGAATATTTCAAGACTGGTATCAAGTAGATATGAGAAAATGATCGATACTAACCACTGGAATGTGACAGGTGCATTGGAAAGACCAAAAGGGAGGACTTCGTATTAAATTGTGCCCCATGAGTAGGAGAAACTGGTCTTATATTGGTATTCGGTGCTATCTGAATTTGTTTGTATCCACTAAATCCATCAAGGAAGGAAAATTATTTATTCCTTGAGAGAGTGTCGAGTACTTCATCGATGAAAGGAAATGGGAAGTGATCTTTTTATGTGGCCTTATTTAGCTCCCTATAATCCACACAAAAACACCACTTATTGTTTTTATTTGGACATGTAACAAGAGGAGACACCCATTCACTTCCAGATATTGGATATTCAAAATTAACATCTGTTGGTCCCAAGAAAAGATAGGCAAAATTCTGCTCGGGAATATGAAGATTTCGGTCGCACGACAAAGGAAGCTGTGATGTAAGAAGAGCTATGACAAAAGCAGCCGAGATGGAAGAGTCCACGAAAGAAGTAGAGCTACGATGGAAAGAACCACGGAAAAAGAAGAGTACAATAGTTGAAATGTAAATTTCAAGCGATCGTGGGTAAGAAGTCATCTAGAATAAAGCATGCTTGGGTAATAAAGCATATTTTGTATTTTTGGGCCAATAGTTCTTAGTGACAGTTGTAACTGAATATACGAGAATATGAATGATAACCTTTCGGCTAACAAAATAGATTGGGTTAATTATGGCATATAAGATATTATAAAATGGAGAACCTAAGTTGTGTGTGGGTTGGTCTCCTTTGGATCTTCTCCTAGTTGTTGAAGAAGTAGAGTGGTTTATTCTTAGAGTTGTAGAGTTGTAGAGTTTTAGAGAAGAGAGTTGATCTAGGCTGTGTGCATATCGATGGTAGAGTGAAGGAGAGGGAAACTTTAGAGATACAAGACTAGAGAGAATGAGAGGAGAGAAGTCTATATAAATTGTAAACAATACTACGAACATAGTCTACAAGCTGAGTGCATAGACAAAGGGTGCTGATATATTTATCATTCCAGGTGAAGAGCGCATTTGTGGTTTTTCCCATATGGGTTTCCACCTTAAATGTTGTATTTGTGTGTATGCGATGAGTATGTTTATGTTGAATGTATGCATATTGTGAATAAGTAGATATAGATGTGTCACATCCCTTATATTTATGAATAATATCATGTACATATGTGTCGACCTGCTTATTGAATGAGTATGTAATAAGGATTCTATGTTGATTATGATGATATGTGTCGAATGGTAATTAGAATGATATCTTGATTGAAAGGAAAATGGATAAGAAATATAAATCCTGACTTTAGTCGAGTACTGTAATAAGGTACAATAAGGGTAGAAATCCCACCTAACTGCAGAAATGTGGTTATGGCAGTTCCTCATAAAGATATCTCAGGTGAGACTACATTTACGTCGCAAGTGCTATCGACTGATCCCTGCTCTGTCATGTTGGTATCTTGGTGTTGCACCTAAAATATGTACCAAAGCTTCAATTCCTCAAAATCCCTGGCCAAGAACTCTTTTGGATATTTGCTGCTTATTCCTATCTTGGCTGGCGCACTTTTCCTTCTGACACAAAGTGCCATTCATCACCGATAATTTTTTCACATTGGAAGTAGGTACCAATGGCACCCTTTCCTTCACTACAAGGTTCTTTGGCGCACTTACCCTTATTGCAAGGAGTGTCAGTAAGCTTAAGGAGGAAAAAATAGAAGTTTCAAGAAGCTTCCAAGCAAAAGATATCATGGAGGATGATCTTGTATACTTAGGAAAGATGGAACACAACCTTCTAACCAATAGGGATCAGTTCCCATCCTCTTTCAAAAATATCTCAACTCATTTGGGCTCCCCTTGGCCTATAAAATAAAGCTTCATGGATCATGTGATGGGATAGCAACTTAGAGCATCCTTATGCTGTTGGATTGAATTCCAGTGTAGAGGAAATCTTAGAGGGTGTTCCGAGAAATAGTTTGTATTTGTTGGTAATAGGTGTTGAGTGTGTCGAAGATCTTATAAAGGAAAAGCTATTGACATCAAGGCTTTGGTTGTAGCTTTCTATTTTCATCTTTTAATACAAAAGTGTTTCTCTTTACCATACATGATTTATGTCAATATTGATAATTTATTATTAGTCTCCTTGATCACTAATATAGACTATTGATTTATCTTGTTACTCTCATCACTTGCCTTATTTCTTGTGTTTATTTGCAGGTATAGTAGATCACATTAAGACTGGTGAAAAAAGGAAAAAATTCAAGATCTAAGGTAAGAGAGTTATTTATTGAAGTAGATAAGTTATCTAGGGAAAGGATATGTTGTTGCATCTTTTTTTTCTAGACTTGTACCATGCAGGTTAGAGGAACAAGCAGTGTCTGCATTGGTTGAAGTATTCCTGGTAACAAAATTGGTGACTCCAAGAAATATGAGAACCAGTAGGAAGGTAATAAAACACAGATTCCTGATGTTAACTCCAAAAAGAAGAGAAAGGAAAAGTTCCTCTATCTTATATGTGGAGGTGACCACTTCACCAAAGAGTGTCCTCATCATGAGGAAGTTAGTAAATTTATTAAAAATACCCCCACCCCGACAGTCCTTATAGATCCTTTCCCTACCCAATGATAATTTATTGACCATCAATCCTTGCATGGGCCTTCTTCTTCTTCCATACATGAAGTTAAAATGATGTCAAGTGAATCATTTAGTCTCACTACTCGATCCCAGGACTATGACCCTCGACCTAAGAAGAAGACTGATAATGTTCTAATAGAAAAAACTTCAACATCCCTCTCCCCTTCTACTAACGGTATTCAAATTGAAAAACTTGTTTTTGATGCAATTCTCTAGCCACCTAAGAGTACACTTCATAAATATGTACTTAATCCTAATGCATGATCCTCCCAGTACTATAATATAGTCGAAGATCTAGCTCAAGCATTGTGCACTATGTCAACTCTCGAAGTACTCCAAACATGCCCTACACAACGAAATAACTTGCTATCAGTTCTTGGAGCAATGGATCCTGAACATAATAACATTATCACCTTCAAATTAGATGAATTTAAGTCTAGGATCTCCGATCAATTGTATTTCCAGTTTTCCATGAAATCTACTAGCAAGATAATTTGCCGTACCGTATTGGACAAGGGAACCTCAACTTTGGTCATGTCTTTATCTGTTGGAGAGATATCGTCTCTCTTGAGATAAATCATTCATCCACACCATGAAAGGATTTTGATAGTCACATCTTTCAACCCTATGGATTACTTCCCTCTCTCCAAGTAGAAAAGGGGGGGAAATCCATCTCCATTCATGTTGAAGTTGTAGATGCTCCTTTAGACTACAATATTATTTTAGGATGAAATTGGTTCTATGCAATGCAAGTTGTTTCTTCATCCATACGCAAGCTGTTTCTTGGTCACATTTCCTTAAGCTCTTTGACCTAATAAGTGCACTGTTGGGATAGTGGAGCTAGCAGAGTAGTGTGCGGAAGGAGTGACGTTCAATTGGTCATAGTACCTATTGAATGAGTTTCTAGAGGATGCCGAGCAAGCGTAGGAGGAAAGTAAGGCCAAATTCCACTACTCTTGGTTTCTCATCTTAATTTATTTTATTGTTTGGTCCAACCCACCAGATTACCAGCCGCTGGATGTCCCAGTAATTTTCCATTGCGCGAAGTATCATAACCTCTAGGAGGACAAAGTAGACAAGATCCAGTGGAAGGACAATAACATAGAGTTCTTTATGCATGGGGAGGCACTGCATGAAGTAATCAAACACCATCATAGATTGTGAGCTGCAATAGTCCAAAATTATTCATCGCTCATAATTTTCTAGGCTGGTGTCCACAACATTATTCAGGAGTCGCGACAGGACCCGCAGAAATAAGCACTGCCAATGCTTTTCATGGTTACTAACTTGGATGTGGAAGCGACCATCTAGGAGTGGTCTATAGAATGGCATGTCCCGGTCGACGTGCAAATAGACCAGGGAGATAACCAAGGAGGAAACCAAGGAAATGGCCAAGAAAATGGAAAAGGAAATGACGGGGGCAATGGTTAAGACAACCTGTTGCTGAGTTCAGAGGATGATGACAGTGATCATGAATCTGATCAGTATGATGGAGAAGACACACCTACTAATGAGGATGTGCAAAAACTCAATTGAGAGCAAAAGAACGAACATCCTCAGTCGCAGCATAAGAAGTAAAAAGCATACAAATCGACTAAAACGATCAGTTAGCCAAGGAGGACATAAGCCTGTTGTCTAACATAATCATAGAGGTTGTGAAGTCCAGTGTTAGAGGCATAGGGAAAAAGAAGCCGAGACTAACTAATAAATGGGAGGAGTATATAAATATGATCACTGAGGCCATCAATGAAGTAAAAAGCACAGTCAAAGTGAATACTTACGGCATGGATCCTAATGATGCACTAGTAACACCAATACTTGTACCGTCGGTGAAGATAGACGTCCAAGCACAAGAAATGGAGACGGGGACACCCGATTTTGATCATGTTGTCCATAAGTTTGGGACACTATCTATGGATTTTTCCAAACTAGCATTGGGTGAAGTATATGTTATTCAACATGCCGCCGTGACCAAAATCAAGATTTGGGAGAATTCTCTTGTGTACCAGGCTACAAAACAAGCAAGGAAGGTGAAAAGTAGTAAGGCACTTCTTTGCGAAAAAGAGAAAGAGATCAAAGCATGCGAACAAAGTAGGCTTTCACTAGCTGAAGCCATAAAAAATGTAGTCATAGAATTCCCTTTAGAAGAAGGCCAAGAAGATGCAGATACGACCGCAAAGGTAGCATGACTATCCAGGATTGCTACAGACCTAAGGAAACAAGTCAAAGAGCTTAAGGCGCAACAGAAACCAAGTACACCTCCTGAGGTGCTAGAAGAGCGAAGGAAAATAGCGTCTGAGGATGTTGAGTGAATTAGGAAAGGAGAAAATATATGTACTGAAGCAGTTGAAGCTGTCTCTGTGACGTGGGAATTGGTTCTGGAAGATGAAGCCATGGCTAAAATCAAGGAGGATGCGTGCCAAACTGATTTAAAGATAAGAATGGTTAAGGCAGACATGAAGAAGCTGTCGATCAAGGAGAAGATAGCAAAGTTCACCGAGCTGAAGAAGCTACAGCAGGAAGTGAAAGCTCTTTGCGACAGGAGTAGAAAAGAAATGAGGAAGTTACAAAATAGTAGATAGAGGCTGAAAGAGTTACATTGCTCATTCAACATGTATAGCAGAAGCTCTAGCTTATCACCCAGTCGATGGAATAAGGACCATCGAAACATATCAGTTCCAACCGTGTGGAACAATTGGCCAAACAGGAAGAGGAAGTAGTGCAAGAGGTTTCTTAAGTGGAAGGCATCTTGAAGGAATTTCTGGACAAGGTTGGTCCTGTGGTAGAGCCTGTGCCAAAGACATAATTTTGCTTAGTGGCTCAGGATGTGCCACATGTGAGTGTTGGGGGCCTATTGGGATAGGAAAGAGATAAAGAGAGAAACCGAAGCGCAAGTGCAAGAATAAAAGCAAGCATGTGACAGAGGAAAATCAGGTAAAGGAAGAAAAGGAAACAAAGAGTAGAGAAAGCTGCGATGACGAATGGTGCGACAAGGAAAAATGCACCTAGAGTCGGTGGAATATTGGTAGGTAGAAGAGTTAAGGCTCGAAGGTGACAAGTCAAAGAAGGACTATAGGTGCTTGAGTTGGAAAAAGACTAAAGGCCAGTTTTTGTAGCTAGTTATGGCCTATGTTTAATGTAATGCAGGACATTTTGCGACTAGTTATGGTCCGTGTTTAATGTACTGCAGCACATTTTGCAGCCAATATGGTATGTCATTAATGTAATAATTTTTTTTTTTTGTGTCTACTTATTACTGTAATAGTTGAGTTGTACTCAATCGACCTTGCACAGTCTTGTAAAATCTATAAATAGGAGGAACCCGCTCTGTATAAGGGTTAGCTTCATTAAGAGTTGGTTAGCTAGTTAGTTCGGAGAATAGAGAGAGGAGATCAGAGAGGAGTCTGATAGTAGAAGGTTTTTGAGCCGTAGATCTGCAGGTGAGTTTGCAAACCATTTTGTAAGAGTCATTCTATAGTTGAGTGCGCAGATAGTAGAGTAGAAGAGTCGATATAGGCTGTGTGCGGATTAGTAGTAGTAGTTAGAAGAAAATAATAAAACATAGAGCATGAGAGCAAGAAAGAGTCTGAGATAAATAGACATATCTCAAAACAATTTGTAAGTCACATACTACAAGGTGCCATATATTTCTCATGCTAGATGAAGAGCACCTTGGTGGTTTTTACCCAGATCAGTTTCCACATTATTCCTGTGTTGATGAATGTTTAATGTTTGATTATATTGCATTGTTTATGGTTATTGCTTGAATGAATGTCGCAATATTGATAGAAGTAGTGAATGAATGAACGACTAAAGTATTGTCGAGCACTGTGTATCATGTCATGTTAAAATACTGTTAATATTATAATACAGTCAGATCTTTTTCATTTACATTTAAGGAATTGGTTGCATCACATAGCTGAACCAGTTGTTAAGTTAACAAGGAAAAGGTTGTTGCACATGCCGGTTGTGTTGCACTGTTGCACCACTGTCGAGTAGTAAAGACTCCATCCTTCTGACTTTGTCGAGCACCTTAACCGCACGCCAAGGGATAGAAATCTCTTACCGAATGTGTAAACATGGTTCAGAAAGTTACACATTAATATATCTCAGGTGAGACTACGCCTTCCTCGCAGGTGTTTCCAGCTGAGCTTACTTTGTCGGGCTGATGTATTTGGATGTTTTGTTGGTGTTGTGTTGTTCTTGAACCTAGGTCACGAGAGTGAGGAAATTAGGCCAAAAAATGGTTCCATTACCGGGACCCTTAATCATTTGAGTCGATGGAAATGTTGTGGCATCTGACAAAGAAGGAAATAGAGGATTGGCAAGAGTCTAAGAGTTAGCATTTGCGGAAGAAGAGAGTGAAGGACCACGGTTGAGCACAAAAAACTGGTTAGACCAGTACATATACTTTGATTTTCACGAGATATTCTTTACATATTTTTCTATTGTGTTGCATGAGTGGTTTTCAAGATTGGCGACCTGACATAAAAATTTGCAAAGAAGAGAAGTAGTCGAGTGGAGTGATCAGTTGATTCGGGAGATAACCAGTGTAAGTATCCCCATCTCTAGAGCTGTTGATTTTTGGGTCGACAGTATTTTGAAAGGGTATATTACTGAGTTTGCAGTAGAGATGATAACCTCATATAGTGAGGGTGAAAGAATGTTTTTCCAAGGACCGCGAACGAGGTACTTATTGTCTATAAGTACATGGATAAAGATGCTCGTCTACGATAAGGGAATTTTGTAGTTGAGTCGTTGAGTCGCATATCCAGAGGAGGGGATATGTCACAGACGACTTATAAAGAAAATGGGAAATGGTGAGCTGAAATGTTCCTAGGAAGTACAAAACCTGAAATAGAGGCTGGATTCCTAAGGAGTGGAAGGATATTTAGGTCAGTAAAGAGAAGAAATAAAGTAGTAGGTAGAAGGAATCCTAGTAAGTTTGAAGAGAATGAGTACGAAGTTGAGTTGCGGCTAGATGAAGGGTATTGTGATGAAGAGGAAGACGATAGCCCAATTTCTAAAAGAGCAGAAGAATTTGAAGAATCTGCAGAGACACCAAGATCAAGACGCAACTACACCACACTAGGAGTATCAGCAGAGGTAAGGTCTAGAGCCTCATCTCTTGAAAGAGTTGTTACTAATGATAGTGCTAATACTATGACTATCGCGCAAGGAATTCCACCTCCATTAAATTATTCATTAGACAACCCCGATGGAAACTTAATGGATAGGGAAGATATTAGATTACCCACATTCAATGAGAATGGAGAAGAAGATCTAGAGTAGAATTGGTTCCTTTGTGAAGCTGTTTGGATGGTTCTCCAAGTCCACAATGTGGACATAAAGAAAGCATAGATGATTACGACACTATAGGGTCATGCGCTGGACTGGTTCTTGAAGTTTTGTGTAGTACCAATAGGAACCCCATAGAAGACCCTTGATGAGATCCAACTCACGATGATTTGTGAGTTCAAAAAAACTAAGCCCGATTCATAGTGCATCACCGAGATCAAGGAGATAAAGTAGTTATTGAAAGAATCCATATGGGATTTCGATCAACTGTTTAAAAATTTGATGGCCAAAGTTAGTTTCCATATGTCATATGTGCAACATAAAGAGTGGTTTAATGTTTCTCTATTACCACACATTTGAGCTCCTTTGATCCAACAGAATATTGTGTCACAGACATAAGTGCTAGAACTAGCAATGAAGCTGGAATCCTTGCTGATCAGAGATGGTGGCGCAGGAATGATGCAGATTTAGACGCAGTTGGATAATCTTGTTGGAGACATCTACCATCATACACACTCTTTCGGTCAAATTGGCCTAGTTAAACCACTATCCTAAGTTTAATTGACATCAGTGGAGCATTAATTGCCATCTTCCAGTCACACCCACGCCTTCCTACAGTCAAGGAGGCTAACTTAAGCCTTCTCCTACAGTCAAGGAGGCTAACTAGAGCACTCCGGGGGTGATCTGAGTGATATTAATGCACCTAATTTCTAACTGGTGGTTACAATCAGTTCAAATAGTCAGTTACAGTCAGTTAAGGCGCCTCCAGTAATTAAATATATTATTTTATGATTATTTATTATTATTTAATGAACTGGAGTCAACAAGGCGCCTTCGCCAACTTCTGATGGTCAGTTAAGCTTTAGTTAACCTCATCGGGGTTCATTGGAGTCATGCAGCACTAGCACTTGATGGTTGAATTGCTATGACATGTGTTTGATCTCCTTCAGTTGAGATTCAGTCACTTATTGCACTCCGACTTCAGTTAGGGTTTGGTGAGTCAATTAGGGTTTTGGTCAAGTGGTTAACTGAGTGTGATTGAATGGCTAAGAGTCAGTTAAGCTAGACTCACTCACTGAATTCGAATTGTCTCCTAAGGTATTCGAATTCTTCATGGAGTTAAGCCATTGCTCAGCATTGGAATTGTAACCCTTTATTGTTTATTAAATATACAGAGAGGAAACCATTTCTGGTTCCTTTTATTTCCAATTCATGAGTATTTGTCAATTATTCTTTGATGATTTTGATTCCTAGTTCCTAGATCATGTGCAAGAATTAATATGGTATCAGAACATACGGTGGGATGAAGATCAATCTCTCAAAAACAAGATTTTTGACAGATTTCTCCATGAAATTTGAGCAATAGCTCAAAAATCCAGCACTGCACCAGAAGCCAAGGCTTACCACTTAATACCTCAAGTAAAGAACTTGTTGATCAAGCTTGATTGAATATGTTGGGTGTGATGAAAGCCTAAATGTGCAGGCTGTCTGACCTTACGGTGCCCCTTTTGTTTTGATTTGCAAGTTTTATCAGGTACAACTTCAAATGGACTCATCAATCCCTCTTCTCACCCCATTCACAAGCTATTCGGAATGGAAGTTGAAGATGATTGCATCTCTAAAGAGATGAGGTCTCTATGAGGTGTCTATTGGAATTGGAAGAGAGACTTATGAGAATGAGAATGACTGGCTAAATGACGGTGACAGAGCTTTTGGAACAATATGTCTGGCCCTTGATGATAGCTTGTACTACCTTAATCTTGGTTTTGTTGAATACCCAAAGGAAGTCTGGACAATATTGGACAAAACCTTTGGCAAGCACAATGAGGATCATAATAGTACTTTGGAGATCACATCCAGCACCAAAAGAGTTCTTTACTCAAAACTCTCAGCCTCTACTCTCTCGGATGAAGTTGTTCAAGATGAAGATGAAGCAGAATCTTCTACACATTCAATTCGAATGGAAGAAAGTCTCCATGAAGTGACTCCTTCTCCTGATGCTCCGGAAGTTCATGAGATATATGATATATCATATTATCATATTGTTGAAACATAAGAAGACATTTGAATCTCTGATGTTGAAGAAAAACACTGCTGCACTTCCATGCAAACATTCACCGGTGATTTTCCTTTGAATTCTGTGCAAAATTTACCAGTAATTGCTTCCGAAAGTGAGGAGAAATTTGAATTTTCTTCCTCTAATGTTGCTGCTGGTGTGAAAATATGTAAAAAATTGGATATTTTGGAATAAATATCAGATTATAAGAGTGACACATTCGCTCCCCATGATCTAGATCTTCCAGCAAAATCCTGCAGGATTGCATGCATCAAAATTCAGAATTTTGAAGAAAAAGACAACTGTGCATCTACCGTCTCGGTTGACCATAATTTTGGATCTGATATGAACCTTATTGTATCTGATATGATATTATTTGGATCTGATCTGATATTGCTTGGTTCAAAATTTCAGGTTCATAAACCTTCAGTACTGCTTGTAGCTGTTCTCATCAACGGTGTGAAGAAACAAGTACCGCAAGTCTCCTACAAAACTGCTGCTGGGGATTTGATTTCATTTCATAGTTTTGGATATGTTGTGAACTTATTTAGTTCTGATTTAAATTCTGATCTGATATTATTTTGTTCATATTTTAAAATTCAAGAGCTTTCAGCCATGCTTGTAGCTGCTCTCACCAATTCTGGTGTGAAAAATCAAGTACCGCAGTTCTTCTTCAATTTTGCTGCTGGGGATTTGGTGTTAGTTTCCTCTTATGAGGTTTATGATATTTTATTTTGTGAATCATTAGCTATTTCAGAATATATATCATATTATGGAGCTCAAGCATTCGCTCTCCATAGTCCCAGGGATTCTCTACCTTTGGTCACAAGCTCATCTCCTCACAGAACTAGTAAAGAGGAAGACATTCTGCATCCACTTGGACACTTGCTCCTAAGATTTGGGGCTGATTTTACCACTCATTGCTTTCTGTTCAAAGCTGCAAAATATCAGTTTCTTGAGTGTTCCACACATGGTTCAAATCCTCAAGAACCTTTGCTCTCTCTTCAGATGATTTTAGCTACTCTACATGGGTCCAGTTTTCACCGTGCAGCTATTTATATTTCTGATTCAGTTGAGTGCATTGTTTTTCTTCCAAAGTGGAAGATTCCTCCAGACATGTTCATTTAGTTTGGATTCAGAGGTTCACATGCACAGTCTCAGGATGCTGCTGCATAGAAGAACCAATTCTTGATTTACTGCTTAGTTTGAGGGGGGGTATTTTTCCCATTAGGTTTTCCCCATTTCCTTGGTTATATTAAGTAGTTACTTTATTGTACAGGGTGACCTATGGCCTTAGTTTCTAGGGCCCTAGAATTTTATGCATCTATGTTTTCTAACTCTTCCTGAGTATAGCTTAAGGGGGGGTGTTGGAGACATCTACCATCATACACACTCTTTCGGTCAAATTGGCCTAGTTAAACCACTATCCTAAGTTTAATTGACATCAGTGGAGCATTAATTGCCATCATCCAGTCACACCCATGCCTTCCTACAGTCAAGGAGGCTAACTTAGCCTTCTCCTATAGTCAAGGAGGCTAACTGGAGCACTCTGGGGGTGATCTGAGTGATATTAATGCACCTAATTGCTAACTGGTGGTTACAATCAATTCAACCAGTCAGTTACAGTCAGTTAAGGTGCCTCTAGTAATTAAATATATTATTTTATGATTATTTATTATTATTTAATGAACTGGAGTCAACAAGGCGCCTCCGCCAACTTCTGATGGTCAGTTTAGCTTCAGTTAACCTCATCGGGGTTCATTAGAGTCATGCAACACTAGCACTTGATGGTTGGATTGCTATGACATGTGTTTGATCTCCTTCAGTTGAGATTCAGTCACTTATTGCACTCCGACTTCAGTTAGGGTTTGGTGAGTCAATTAGGGTTTTGGTCAAGTGGTTAATTGAGTGTGATTGAATGGCTAAGATTCAGTTAAGCTAGACTCACTCACTGAATTCAAATTGTCTCCTAAGGTATTCGAATTATTCATGGAGTTAAGCCATTGCTCAGCATTGGAATTGTAACCCTTTATTGTTTATTAAATATACAGAGAGGAAACCATTTCTAGTTCCGATTATTTCCAATTCATGAGTATTTGTCAATTATTCTTTGATGATTTTGATTCCTAGTTCCTAGATCATGTGCAAGAATTAATAAATCTGACGGTACAACTTCAGGACATCAAGAAGGGAAAAGAATCCCAAGAGGACTTGTGGTGCACAAGATGTTGAACGGATGGACACACTAAGGATAATTGTCCATCATACATGAACTATATCTCTTCAGGTGCACCAAATCCATTGAGTACCCTTGGACTACCCTGCTGCCGAATATGCCAGACTAAAGGGCATCATGATGATGACTGTCTATAATTGCAGAAGATTGTAAGTACCCCAGCCAGCCTTTTTTGTAATTTTTGCAAATTAGTAGGGCATGATGAGAAGGATTGTAGAGCATATCAGCTCCTAAAGGAGAAGACAGTAGACACATATTTGATGAAGAACGATAGGAAGGCTCAATATGAATAGGAGAAGCGCACTACTAGCCTATGCCTTTCTCACAAAACCAGTATGAGAATCAATATCAACCTCAGTATGCACCACAGAATGAGTATGCACAACAAAATCTGTACCCACCATAGAAACCACACCCTCAGGAGAGGGGGGGTGAAAAATTTAGAGGTAGAGGAGGAGGAGGATTTGGAAGAGGAAGAGGTCAAGTTGTATGCTATAACTGTGGAAAACCGGGCCATTATGCAAGATATTTCCACTTCCACGATCCTGTAAAGACATGTTCATATTGCAAAGCGCAGGACCAAAATGTGGAACAGTGTCCCTAGTTGATTGCAAAGTGGCAAGCTCGGGCCATCGTAGGTCCTAACCCTGCATACAATCCCAATCCAAATACTAACCCTAATGTTCAGATGATTGTTGCTGAGCTGGGAGAGCCAACCATTGTTGTCGTAACACAAGGAGGTGTCGTGACTGGAGCCGATCAAAATATACCGCAAGAACAACTTCAGGCGCAACCACAGGTGTGACCCGCGGTGTAGAAGAAAGTACCATTCAACGTTAAAAAAAAAAGCAGGTATTTTTAGATGTACGACTAGAGTTTGTGGATCCAGAACAATTGTCGACCTCAGCTGAAGGTAGGGATATTCCTAAACATTTCCGACAGCTTTTCCAAAAGAAAATTCTAGAAAATTTTAGTAAGCTCAAGTTGTTTCTTTCAAGTTTCTTAGCGCTAATTAAATATAAATATGCCATTGCAGAACTATAAGCATTGATAGAAGAAACCCGACTAGAGTGGCAACCTGGAAGGAAGGTTAACCATGTCAATAAGAAATTCAAAATGAGATGCGAGTTAAGAATGACTGTGCAGATAGGAGATTATGACATGGATTACATCATTCTAGATCTAGGGTTAGATGTCAATATTCTAATGCGAAAGACCTGGGAGAGCATGGGAAATCCACGCTTGGACTGGTCCCCTGTCTAATTGAGGTTTGCAAATCAATAAAAGGTACTACCAATTGGTAGGTTGATTCAAGTACCTATCGACATTGAGGGGATGCACACATTCACAGACTTTGAATTCATCAACATTGTTGATGACACGAACCCATACCCCACCTTTCTGGGGATAGATTGGGCCATAGATAATCAAACCATGATAAACTTCAAGAAAAGAACTTCAAGAAAAGAATCCTCTCATTCGAGGATGATGAGATGAGTGTAGTGTCACCCATTGATCCACTGGAGGGACAAAGGTATGTCAATCCAGTAAATAGTGAAGGAAATGGTGACTATCTAGATCATATTAATAATGTTAGCACCTTAAAAGATGATTATGTAAACCCAAAAATGGATGGAAACCTGAGTTGGAGGAGTGCTAGTTCCTTGCCATCAGATTCATGAAAGGCACTGGAGAACTGGAATAACAAATTGCATGAGGTATTTATGAGGAGATGCGCCAGAGTTACAAGGTCGGTACGATGGGTGGTGACCTAGCCGACAGAGTTACCCATATATGAAGGGTTACCTAATCTTGGGACCTTCCTCAGCGAGTTTGAAGGACTGGTAACAGAACCACAATGTTTGTCTATGTTAGATTATGTACTGAAGGCTACATTCGCTAGATGGTTGAGTACACATAAGAAATCCATATCAGAATGGCCACAGCGCAGAATATTATTGGAAGTCAGATTCAATGAGGAATTCATAGTCGTGAGTCTAAAGTACACAGGTCTATCAAACCATGTCGAGCACCTCAATCAATGTCACACATAATTTTCAGAATACACACGACAGAAATGGGTCCATCATTTCATTCACACATTTGAAATGACACCCAGAAGATGGTATACATCCATGGATTTGCGGCAAGGAACTCAGGACTGGGACGAGGTGGGTAAACAATTTACACACACCTTTTCATTTGTTGATGATCAACCGACAATTGATGCCGTGCTTCAAGCAATCAAGGAAAAGATATTCGTTGAAATCCATGTTGAAGCGACAAGGTCCCACCAATGCAGCACGACCATCCAACAATGGATGGCTTGTTACAATATGGATGGAGAACCAGATGATGATCCGAGGAACATAAACATAGCAGATTTGGAGGGTACATCTGGAGTCAAAGGAAGTGGTATTTTGAGTGACCAGTTCCTCAAGCTGCTAAAAAACAATAAAACTAACATTGGCTCACCAAAAAACCTAAAGTTATCCAATATAGGAGATTATTGGGATGATGAGACAGTATCAAAGATCATAGATTTGCTGCATGAGTTTCAGGACCTATTCCCTACCAACTTCTCTGAGATGAAGGGAATAATGGGAGATCTAGGGGAGATGAAAATACCCCTGAAACTAGATGCTAAACTAGTTAAGCAGTGACCTTATAGGTTAAATCCAATGTATAAATAAAAGGAAAAATAAGAATTGGATCACATGCTCGATGCAGGAATCATTGAACCTTTTGAAGAATCAGAATGGATCAGCCCTATAGTGATCCAGGATAAGAAGACAATAGGCGAAGTTAGGATCTATGTCGACCTGAGGAAACTGAATGATGCATGCCTGCATAATCCATTCCCAACACCATTTATGAATGAAGTACTGGAAATCGTCGGAGGACAAGAGATGTATTCATTCACTGACGGATTTTTTGGCTACCATAAAGTAAGAATCACGAAGGAACATCAACATAAAAGGACCTTCATCACAGAATGGGGATTCTACCAGTATACAGTAATGCCCTTTGGACTCAAGAATGCACTTGCTATTTTTTCTAGAATAGTAGTTTATGCTTTTAAATATTTCATACATAAATTTCTTGAGGTCTACTTTGATGATTGGCCTGTGATCGATCTAGTAAGATACCACATTAAGAGTCTGCACATGATGTTGGGCTGCTGTCTCCAGTATCAGATTACACTTAATTCCAAGAAATGTATCTTTTGTGCACCATTTGGTGTGATTTTGGGACATGTCGTGTGTCATGAAGGAATCTTGGTCGACCCAGTGAAATTTGCGATTATCCTTGACTTTCCACCACCTACATCAGTAATGCAACTCAGATCAATGCTAGGACACGCAAGATATTACAGAAAATTCATCAGAGGGCATGTAGAGATAACTGTACCTATGGAAAAATGTTTAAGAAAGATGCAAAGTTTTAGTGGACAGAAGCTTGTTATTAAAGATTAGAAAAATTAAAGAACAAGATGGGCATCGTGCCAATACTAGTATTTCTCGACTGGAAGAAGTAGTTCCATGTCCATGTTGATGCATTGTTTATTGCACTCAGCATAGTCTTGACACAAACAGGTGAGGGTGCACTTAACCACCCTATTTATTTTGTTAGCACAAAACTGTCAACGACAGAGAAAATATACACAATGATAGAGAGAGAAGGACTCACCATGGTCTATGCGCTACATAAGTTTCGACACTACTTGTTGGTTAGACATTTTAAAATGTACACTGATCATTCAACCTTAAAATACTTGGTCAACAAGTCAGTGTTGGGGGGGAATATCTATCGATGGATTCTCCCGTTTCAAGAATTTGACTTTGAAGTCATTGTTAAACTTGGTCAACTGAATGTTGGACCTGATCACCTATCAAGGATAGAAAGTGGCGAAGAACCAACCAGCCTAGAGGATAACTTTCTCGACGTGCAACTGTTTGAGATCACCATGATTGATGATAATAATAAGGAGTTTAACACTATTACCCACTTCTTGAGCACATGATATGTGCCTGAAGGATTCAACACTATGCGGAAGAAACATTTGGTCGTCAAGGTCCCTGATTATACATTAATCCTATGAAACGTATACAATATGGGCCCTGATGATATATTGCGACGGTGTGTCTTTGACCATGAATGACATTGGGTAATGAGTGATGCACATGCCGGTGTGGCAAGAGGAAACTATGATGGAAATCAAACTATGCGCAATATATTGCAAGCATGATTATGGTGGCTAACCATACATATGGACACTAAGAGATTCTTTTGGCACTGCAATGTTTGCTAGAGGATGGGAAAACTGGTGAGACACGACGAGATGCCGCTTGTGCCATAAATAACCCTTCAAGCATTTGATAAGTGGGTCATTGAGTTTTTGGGTCCTATCAGTCCGCCAGGGAAAAGGTCTTGTGCACGCTACATTATCACTATGACAAACTACTTAACAATATGGGATGAAGCCGCGCCTATTAAGGATTGTACTGCTGCGATTGTGGTGAAGTTTTTATTTGAAAATGTGGTGACTAGCTTTGGCTGCCCGAAAATTATGCTAAGCAACCAAGGTACACATTTTGTTAACAAAATGATTGATGATATTACTACCGAGTTCCAGATTTAGCATTGAAAGATGATACCCTATCATCCTCAGGCGAATGGAACGATCGAAGCATTCAACAAGATTATGGAGAATGCATTAACCAAAGTTTGCAATGTGCACAGAGATGATTGGGACCATAACATTTCATCTATGCTATGGGCATATCGCACAACTTGCAAGTGACTGATAGGGAACACTCCATTCAGACTAGTCTATGGAAAATAAGTTGTTCTGCGGATGGAGTATACTGTGCCGAGCTTAAGAGTTGCTGCACTGACAAAAATGACAGATGTGTATGCCATCGAGAAAAGGTTGTTGTAGCTCGTCCAAATGGAGGAGGAACGCTTCATCACAGGATTCCATCAAAACATAGAGAAGCAAAGGTGGAAAGCATGGCATGATCACCATATCAGAAGTAAGCATTCCAGAGTCAGAGAACTTGTTTTGCTGTATGGCAGCAAATTTTTGAAGCATCCAGGGAAACTAAAGATGCATTCGCTAGGGCCATATGTGGTCACACATATCAATGACATAGGTGCAATGAAATTACATAAGCTTGATGGAACGCCAGTCGTAGGAATGATAAATGGTAGCTGCCTGAAACGTTACTATGACGGCCATGACATAACCAGGTAAGGAAGGAATATATGAAAACAGAGAGAGGAAATAAAACTGTTCTATCGCACGTCTGCAACAGAAGTATGAAAATCACAGTAACAATGGGGATGACAAATGGATGTCATTAAATCCTGGATACCCTAAAATATTTAGGTAGTTATGAAAGCAAGGTGCCATTAATTTGATAAGTCCAAGGAGAATGGAGGTGTGCTTTTTGGTCCCATCCGTCATCCTCTCCATAAATACCTTGACAGGTATAGATCAGAACTTGAGTATGTGAGTTGATGTTGGAATTCGTCGAATGGGAATCCCATGTGATTAACAATACATTGATCTTCCATCGAATGATCACATGTAGGATGGGTGCCTCCCTATAAATATGAAGCCTTCATCAACAAGAATCCTTTTACTTGCATAGAGAGAAGAAGATCAAACCAGATATTGAAATTGTGAGAGTCGAAGCTAATGGTCATTTTCGTTTTCAGCACCAGTGAGCAGTCTGGCGTTATGAGAGCATCACCTTTCTTGATAGAAGAAAAAATTATGTCACCGAAGGTACATTAGCAAGAATAAGAACTAGACAGGATGGTGTGACAAAACCCACAGACAATTCTTACAGCTCTTTTGGCCCCTGTTTCGGCCTCTGGTTTGGGCCCTGCGACGACCTCAGTTCAAAATCCACTAGTTGTAGGTCTATGACCATTTGTGTCAGAGAGAGACATTCCAGAATCATCAAGGCATCAGGTCAGGGTACCAAAGTTATCAAATAAGTATAAGGCCACTAAGGACATCACTGCCGAGGATGCACCAACTTTGCCACTGCGAAGAGACTCCAATGCCACCATAGAAGAGTGGAACCTACTACCACCCTATGTTTGGCCAAGGGGATTAGAGGTGGATGAAGTGAATCTTGCAATGAAACTGTGCTCCTCCTTGGTCACACATTAGATCTCTGTGGGAGTGCCATTGTTGATGAACATAATCTGGAAATTGGTAAAGTTGCAATTTGAGGATACTGATACGAGGAAGCAAGAATACCTGGAGAGAAATAACTACAAGATCACAATGCCGACCATCCTTACTAAGCCGCTATTGGTAGTTCCCATCCTATGGATTAACGACTCAACGAATCAAATGTCTTCCTCTTCATCACAATACCCTTCATCTAGCTGCGATTCAACTTTGTACTCACTCTCTTCAAACATACTAGGAGTCTATCTACCTCTTACTGTATTTCTTCTCTTCCTGACAAGAATTTGCAAAGAAATTCACTCGTGAATACTAGAGTATATGTACTGGTTTGACCAATTTTCTGTGCTCATCCGTGATATTTCACTCTATTCTTGTGCAAATACTAATGTCTTAGACTCCATCCAATCCTTGATTTCCTTCTTTATTGGATTCCACAACATTTCCCTCGACTCAAATGAATAAGGGTCCCAGAAACAGAACCATTTATTGGAAACAAACTAGGAGCTATCTGTTTCACATATGTGCTCACATATGGTTGGTCACGTTGCCTTAAGCTCTTCTACCTAATGAGTGCACCACTGGGACAGTGGAGCTAGCAGAGCAATGCGTGGAAGGAGTGACGTTCAATTGGTCACAATACCTATTGAATAAGATGCTAGAGGATGTTGCGCAAGCGCAGGAGGAAAGTAAGGCCAAATTCAACTACTCCTGGTTACTTGTCTTAATTTATTTTATTGTTTGGTACAAACCACTATATTACTAGCCATTGGATGTCACAGTACTTTGCCATGGTGTGAAGTATCAGAACCCCTGGGAGGAAAAAGAACATGAGATCCAATAGACGAACAATAACATAGAGTTATTTCCGTACGGGGAGGAAATGCATGAAGTAATCAAACACCAGCATAGACTATGGGCTGCAGTAGTCCAAAATTATTCATCGTTCATAATTTTTGAGGCTGGTGTCCACAACATTATTCTAGAGCTGTGGTAGGACCCAAAAAAACAACCGATGCAGATGCTTTTCATGGTTATTGACTCGGACATGGAATCGACCATCTAGGAGTGGCCTGCAGAATGGCACATCTCGATTGACGTGTAAATGGACTAGGGAGATAACGAAGGAGGAAACCAAGGAAATGGCCAAGGGAATGGCCAAGACGATGGCCAAGATGATGGACAAGGAAATGATGGGGGTGATGGGAAAGACAACCAGAGATGACAGTGATCATAGATCTGATCAGGATGATGGAGAAGACACACCTACTAATGAGGATGTATGGAACCTCCACTGAGAATAAGAGAAGGAACAACCCCATTCATAGCATAAGAAGCAAAAAGTGAAAAAATTGGCTAACATAGTCATCTTAGCCGAGGAGGACATAATATTTCTATCCGACGGAATTGTAGAGGTTGCGAAGTCCAGTCTTAGAGGCATAGGGAAAAAGCAACTGTGACTGACTGATAAGTTGGTGGAGCATATCAATATGCTCACTGGGGCCATCCATGAATTAAAAAACATAGTTGAAGCGAATACTTACGGCGTGGATGCTAATGATGCACTAGTAACACCACTTATTTTACTGTCGATGAAGATAGATGTCTAAGCACGAGCAATGGAGATGGGGACACTCGAGTTTGGTCATGTTTTCCATGAATTTGGGACACTATCTATGGATTTTTCCAAACTAGAATTGGGAGAAGTATATGCTATTCAGCATGCCACCGCAACCAAAATTAGGTGAAAAGTCAAAAGGAACTATTTCACAAAAAAGAGAAAGAGATCGAAGCATGTGAACAGAGTAGGCTTGCACTAGCTGAAGTCATCAAAGACACAACTGTAGAGTTCCCTTTAGAAGAAGGCCAAGAAGATGCAGATATGACCACAAAGGTAGAACGACTGTCCATGATTGATACAAACCTAAGGAAATAGGTTGAAGAGCTTAAGGAGAAACAAACACCAAGTACACCTCCTAAGGTGCTGGAAGAGCACAGGAAAACAACGTCTGAGATTGTTGAGCGAATAAGGAAAGTAGAAAAAATCTGTACTGAAGTAGTTGAATCTATCTGTGTGTCGTGGGAATTGCTTCTAGAAGATGAAGTCGTCAAGAAAATAAAGGAGGATGCATGCCAAACTGATTGAAAGATAAGTGCAGTTAAGGAAGATATGAAGAAGCTACTGATCAAGGAGAATATAACAAAGGCTGTCGAGTTGAAGTAGCTACAGCAAGAAGTGAAAGTTCTCCATGACTAGGAGAAAACAAGAAATGAGGAAGTTACAACACAACAAAGATAGGTCGAAAGAGTTATAGGGCTCATTCATCCTGTACAGAAGAATCTCGAGCTTATCACTCAGTCACTAGAAGAAGGATCGTCGAAACATATGAGTTTCGACATCGTGGAACAATTTCCCAAGCAGAGAGAGGAAGTAGCGCAAGAGGTGGCCTCAGTGGAAAGAACATTGAAGGAATTTTGGGACAAGGTTGGTCCTGTGGTAGAGCATGCGCTGGAGACATAAGTTTTCTTAGTGGCTTGAAATGAGACACATGTGAGTGTTGGGGTCTTATTGGGCTAGGAAAGAGATAAAGAAAGAAACCAAAGCACAAGTGCGAGAGGAAAAGTAGGCGAGCAACAGAGGAAAAGTAGGTAAAGGAAGAAAAGGAAGCACAAAACAGAGAAATTTGCGACGAGGAATGGTGCGAATAGGAAAAGCGTACCCAAAGTCAGTGGAAGATTGGTAGGTAGAAGAGTTAAGGCTGAAAGGAGATAGGACAAAGAAGGACTGCAGGTGCTCGAGTTGGCAGAATACTAAAGGACAATTTTTGTAGCTAGTTATGGCCTATGTTTAATGTAATGTAGGACGTTTTGCGGCTATTTATGGCATGTGTTTAATGTAACATGGGACGTTTTGCGTCTAGTATGGTCCGTCATTAATGTAATACAAGAAATTTTTGTGGCTACTTATTATTGCAATAACTAAGTTGTACTCAGTAAACCGTACATAACCCCTTAAAATCCATAAATAGGAGGAACCCGCTCTGTATAAGGGATAGCTTCATTAAGAGTTGGTCAGCTAGTTAGTTCAAAGAATAGAGAGAGGAGACTAGAGAGGAGTCTGATAGTAGAATGTTGTTGAGCCGCAGATCTACAGCTGAGTGCACAGACCATTTTGTTAAAGTCATTCTGCAGTTGAGTGCGTAGATAGTAGAGTAGAAGAGTCGATCCAGGATGTGTGTAGATTAGTAGTAGCAGTGAAAAGAAAAGCATAAAATAGAGAGCATGAGAGCAAGAAAGATTCCGAGCTAAATAGACATATCTCAAAATAGTTTGTAAGTCATAGACTGCAAGGTGCCATATATTTCTCATGCCAAATGAAGAATGCCTTGGTGGTTTTTACCCATATGGGTTTCCACGTTTTTCCTGTGTTGATGAATGTTTGATTATCTTGCATTGTTTACGACTATTTCTTGAATGAATGTCACAATATTGATAGAAGTAGTGAATGAATGAATGACTAAAGTATTGTCGAGCACTATGTATCATGTCATGTTAAAATACTGTTAAGATTAGTCGCATCTTTGTCATTTAAATTTAAGGAATCAGCCGCGTCGCATAGTTTCACTAGCTGTTAATTTTACAAGGACAAGGTTGTGTCGCACGGTCGCTGTGTTGCACTGTTGCACCATTGTCGAGTAGTAAAATACTCCATCCTTTCGACTCTGTCGAGTTCCTTGGACATGTGCCAAGGAACTATAATCCCTCGCTGACTGCGGAAGCATGGTTTTGGAATTTACAAATTAAGATATCATGGGTGAGACTGCGCCTTCCTCGCATGTGTTTTTGACTGAGCTTGCTCCGTCAGGTTGATGTCTTTGGGTGTTTTGTTGTTCTTGAACTTGGGTTGCGAGAGCAAGGAAAGTAGGCCAACATCATCCATCAACATGAGATACGATTCTAACTTCGACACCCTAGATAAAGGAAAGTCCATTGCTGATTCAAAATCAGTGAGCCCTTTCAAAGAAATGTACCAGGATATTCAGTCCACCAGTGATACCACCATCAATGATCATCTTTTGGTGGCTTCATATGCGTATCATCTACCATATTCATTAGAAACCCCCCTATATCTAGATTATCTTTGTGATACACTTCCCTCTAATGAGTCCATCATGGAATTTATGTATTTAGATGAGATTTTCTGGAAAGATCATCATCACCGATCTTCTTTCCTTCCCAATTTCCATATGGTAGAAGTCCAATTTGCAACAACGGTTTCATCCGACATTGTTACTAATTCTCAGCCGCCAGTACTCACTCGTGATGATGAGCCTAAGGGAAATTTGAGTAATATTTCCAAGACTATTTCTATTGATATATCGGTGAAGCCCGGATTCATAGATAACATCAGTGTATGCCATAATTTTTCCCCTTTAGAACTAGAGTTTTATACGACCTTGTTTAAAGAATTAGAGATATTTTCTCTTGGACATATGAAGAAATGCCAGGGATAGATCCTTCCATCGTTGTTCATGATATTAGGACTTACCCTGATGCCAAGCCAGTCTATTAAAAACTTCAACAAGTACATCTGAGGAAAGAAACAACCATTAAGGAAGAGATTGAAAATATTCTTAAGGCTAGGTTTATTTACCCTGTACCTTTGACTGAATGGGTGTCTAACATTTTCCCTTTCAACAAAAAATAGGGTACCATTAGGGTTTGTATCAATTTTTGGGATTTGAATCAGGATTTCCCTAAGGACAATTTTCCCACCCCATACATTGACCAAATCATCAATAACTGTGCAGTAAGTTCCATCTTCTCATTCATGGATGGATTTTCTAGTTACAATCAGAGTGAGATACTCCCATCTGATCAACACAAAATGAATTTTATCTGCCCATGGGGGACCTTTGCCTATATAAAATTACCTTTTGGTTTGAATAATGATGGTGCAAATTTCCAATGCGCCATGTCTTACACTTTCCATGACATAAAACACATCATGGAACTGTACCTTGATGAACTACTGTTAGCACCGAAAATGAGCCCAAATATTGCGGAAGGCCCACTCCCAGGTAACAGTAGAACCACTTTTGAAGAGAGAACTAGCCTTCTGCTCTTCCAAGAGGGATCTCTCACCAAATTTTGACAAGGCTAGATATATATACAAGTGAAACTATAAATTGTTTGTAAAATTGGTTGAAACAAAACACAGAACCATTGGGAAATGGAGTCAAGATATATAACAGAAATAAATAGAGCTTATGCATCTGATTTCAACACAGGCAAGGTAGCCACTCGATTACAGTCGATTTATAATTGTCTGGTGGAAAAGAAGAACATGAACAGACCATCAACACAGAGCATTGATAAATGAATTATGTATTAACTTTAGAAGAAAACTTTGGTGAATACCTGAAACAACAGATGGAGCATAGCAAGTATGAATTCTGAGCTGTTATACCCTAAGTCTCAGATATGAAAGAAAACAAAACAGGAGAGATAAACTGAAAAAAAAAATTCACATAAGAAAGGAAATAATAGACTGTAAGTGCGAACGACACATGAATCCCTGTATGAAAAATCCGACCTCGGCTCTGCAATTACATTAAAATTCTCTTGAAACACACACACAAAAAAATTACAAAGGTTTCAATCACTTCTCCTTATTCAGGAGGAATATTTATAGTAATTGGTTTTCCCAGACCGACATCTAGGAATCAAAATTTGTTACAATCGGAAGGACATCCTCTAACAGCCTCTTAGGTGGCACATTGGCTGCGACTTGCAAGAAACGACTAGACAATGAAATGTGAAACGTGAGATGAAATAGGCATGAGAGCATCCCATACTCCCATATGGTGGGTGATGACTGTACAAAGCTTTGAGAAAAGCAACCATTGGGATGGTCATGCAACGCAGAGAAAATTTCCTGCGTACCATCATTGTCACTTCTATGAGTGTGCTTTGAGTTTGGGTGACCCATATTGTTGGATGACTCTCCATAAATCGGGACCAGGTAGGGTCGCAACTATCATGTCGTATGCTTTCGCTTAGAGCTCCATCATTTTCGGGTATGAAATCTTGGGGACTTTGGAGCATGCGGCTTTAAAATCAAACAATAACTCGAAATCACTGGCCAATTTGTCAAACATGACCTTCCCCGACAACGCTTATTGCATATCTCCAAATTTACTGTGGTACAATCGGCAGTGCACTAGGCACCCTTTTCTTCCCAGAAAAAAGGGGATCCCTCTACTTACCAGTGGTTTGAATAACTTGACAACTTCTCGGACTTTGTGCTCAGTAACTTCTATTTTGGCCCATACTGTCTCCATCATCCTGTGCTTAGCCACTATCTTTCTGGATCTAGAGACAACATCGACCCTATTTTGAATACCATAACTGCTAGCAGACCCATCTAACATAGAGATCAGGAAGGTTATGGCATTCTCTACGGTCACCAAGGGCCTTTTGTTCACTTTTGCCAATACTATCTGGGCTTGTTTCTTGGCTTCTCTCATAGAAATTTCCTGATCTTCAATAATATCTAGGTAGGGCCATAATTTGTCAGCTTCCATGATGATTTGATCCTAGATCATATGCCTAGCGCCTTGCAAGTCAAGTTTTTCGACCACATGTTGGCTCAATTTAGCATTTTTTTGAGCCAGTTCTTGGCATTTCTCCTCTGCCTTTTCTCTTCTTCATTCCTCTTTGACTCTTTCCTTTTCCAGTTCCTCAATCTGCTATTTCAGTTTAATGAGCTCAGAATCCTTTAAGCCTATCTAGGACATTGCTCTGGAGAGGGAGCTGGTATCTATCTCTCAAGCCATACCTGTGGACTAAATTGTATTCTCCGTGCTTCTGCTTTGAAGCTCATTTTCCTTCATTGTTAATCTGGTTTTCAATTCTACCTTGCTATTCTTCAAAAGATGGATATCTTCTTCCCATTGTCTCCTGTTTTCTTCAAGATTCAGTAGCTTAGCCTTGCATTCAATAAGCTCAGAGTTCAATACCTCTTTTTCCCTTTCGAAGTTAGCCAATTAATCCGCTTGAGCAAGCTGGGTGCCAGGGATTTTTAACTTCTTTTTCAAGGTCTGGATCTCCTTCTCTTTGTCATTGAGCAATCTATAAGCCAAACTCCCTTTCTGCGCACATCCTTCTATTTGCATAGCTTCCTTTTGTAAGTTGTTGATTTGGGCTTTGAGTGCTTTATTCTCCACTGTCGCCTTCCTTAAAAGATTTGAAGTTTTCACCCTATTCTGCTCCAGCCTAGACATCTGTATGGTAGCCTTAAGCAGTCTGGTATTTAGTATATCCCATGTCTCTTTTTTTAGGTGTATGATGCCAGTAGTGGGAACCTTTGATAGGTTCACACTGACCTCAGACACCTTGTTTCCCATTTCCAGGGCTAAGCTAAGGGTATCAGTGGCATGATCCCTTACAGTTTTCAGTGCCACATTGGGGTGAGGCAACCGAGAGGCTTTGTTGTATAGTCCTATTGTCTCCTCGAAGGTTTTATCAGCCCTCGCTTGGTAACACCTCAACCATTCTTCTTTGGATGCATGCTTGTTTGGAGTCTGTCTGTCAAATACATACTCTTGTATTCACAATTCGGCTACCTCGAGATCTTCCTGTCGCTATTCTTTTAATAAATTCTTCTTCTTTTCCTGTTCCCTTTTGACCTGCACCAATTGATGTCCCGGTTCCACCTTCTATTTCTTGGGCATGCTGGCAGTGTCCATTTATTTAGTGTCCATGGGCTCTGTATCCCCTCTTTTTATTGAACTTACCGAATAGATGACCAGTGATGAGCATCCCCCTGCAATCACAACTACTGTAGCCAAATCTCTTTGGTGAGAAACTACGCCTAGTAGCTGTGAGCCAGTGTCCTGTTCTGCGCTGGTATCCATTGGGGCAGGATTAGGGATATCATCCCAATTCAACCTTCTCTAAGTCCAAGTATCTCAGTGTGCTCAAAGGGCATGCATTTGTGAGCTTTATTTCTTTTGGAAATCACCTGGTGAAGATCATAATTTATTGCTTGTCCTAGGGAAAACTCCATGCCTCTAAGCAAGTTGGTGACCAGGGTAAAAGCAACCCTTCTTCTAACTGTGTATGGTTTTAATTCCCATGGAAAAATAAAACTTGAACTTTTCTTAAAGTTCAAGAAGTGTTCTTCTTCGACAATGAGTTTCTGCCGGATTAATTTCAGAGAGAAAACCTTGGGGGTTAGAAAAGCTGACAGGATGTAGGGTGGATGCACAAAGCCATAAAACCTTATGGTCGTTCCAAATTCTATGAGGAACTAGTCCCCTATCTTCTTGCTATTTGACAGTTGCAGCATTTGCCTCATCTTAGGAAACTCCCTAGGTAGCCTTTCCTGAAAGAAGAGTTCATATATTTCGGCCATCAACTGATTCATGAATTTACAGTAATCTGTGGCCATATCAGTAGTGATTGCCAATTCTGGTACTTGTAGGTCCTCCTCATTACAGGCTATGAACATCCTCAGCAAAAAGGACTGGAATCTGAACATTCTAGTGTCGTGAAAGTTCGTTAACTGAGAAGGGATGTTCTCGGACAGGAACTCATCAAATTTAAGGCAACAAGACTGACCGGATTGTCTAGGCATTTCAGGTTCAGCTGGACAAGTATTTAAGACAAACAAAATACTCAGCAATGACTCTGGGACATACGCATTGGTATCTAGACCTAGGAACTGACTGGCCATGGATATACACCACTGAGTTTCTTCATTGAATTGGCTGAGGTCGATAGGGTAAGATAGGTGGATGGGTTCTCCATTGGGTTTAGAACATGCCTTCAGGAAAGTTTCTTTACTTTCATCAGTAGACTCTCTAAAACAATGTACAATGTCTTCTTCTCGATAGTATTGGGATATATGGGTGAATTCATCTGGGATA
Organism: Pseudotsuga menziesii; assembly: GCA_001517045.1. Classification (NCBI taxonomy): domain Eukaryota; kingdom Viridiplantae; phylum Streptophyta; class Pinopsida; order Pinales; family Pinaceae; genus Pseudotsuga; species Pseudotsuga menziesii. The sequence goes on from LPNX011104700.1 coordinate 159,430, forward strand.
TCCAAGGATTTGTGAATGATAGAAGCTTGAATTGGGCAAAGGATTTTAGAATTAGACTTATTCATAATAATGCCTTCGGTGACAGAGAAATTATTTGCATGCCATTCGACAAATTCAAGGCAATGGGGGGTTTGGTCGACAGAGAAGAAGTGGAAGAAAGATTTAAAAACACCGCAGGTATCTCTACCTCGGTTCTTAAGAGCTTCGAATTTGCCTCTGGCAGTTTTGATAGCTTCTCCCACTAGGATGGTATCAAAAATATCAACATTTTTGTCCAACAGGCTCTCTTCTATCCTCCGACCTGCGAACTCAGGCTCTACATCATCTCTCACTCCTATCAATTCTATTTCGTCCATTTTCAAATAACACTGAGGAGGTATCAAGGGATTACCTTGTTCTATAGCACGGTCTCCTAGCCGGTCCGGGCTGGTGCTATGGATGTGGTTGGATATTCGACGACTTCGAGGTTTCAGAAAAGACAAATCTTTGCAACTTCATGTGGGCCTTCTTTATATCTTTTCACGCAATCATAACCTTCGCGCATTTCTTAGGCAGTTTGCACCATAGATTTTACTCTTGGCGACCTAAAGCATAGATATATGGGGTCCTTTATGCCATGTCTTTCCTTACCTAGCGCGTGCACATCCCAACCGTTGATCGGGACTGACTTCCTTCCCAATCATCAATCTGAACGGACCCCACCATTCTTCGCGAAGAGAGGTCCGGATTTCCTCCATGCTACTCTAGATGGCGAAATAAACTATGACCACTGATCTCCCTCTGATCCCATATGCACCATCGATCAAAACAACTCATACCACTTTTCGCAATGCTGAATTGTTACTTTCATCCTCGCTAGTTTGGGATGCGAAATCGTTCTCAGATGCAGAGCTTCTTAGGTCGCAATCTCGATCGTTGGATGCATCCATTCTTTAAATTGTTTCACACATCTGAAGAAGCGGCTTGGGTCGGACATGTTCACCGTGTGGAATGGTTTGACGATGTTGATCTACTATCTGATCAACCTCAACCTTTGATCGTGACTCCCCTTTAACGCCTCCAACGCACCCAATGATTTCTTCTTAGCCTCGCTTCCCCGATCCACAGGCTATCTTGCTGGCTTTTGACGTTCACCACCAAGGCTTACCCCAGGGTTGAGCGCTATCTTATGTGTTCCATCAGCTCTTTCTGTGAATACTACGTTGCCTTCTCAACACTTCTTGACGAGGCAGAAGGATCCGAGTATCATTTATGCCCAAAATTTAATAGAGTGTTAACAACCGGCTCCACGAGGTATGCTATCTTCCTATTGAGGTAGCAAAGAACCCATAGACTAGTCACCTTATCCATTGAAAATGTCCTATTATTTTACTGCTTGAAAGAAAAACAAACTTTGAAAGAATTGTTACCTCTTCTGATCTTAGGGCCTTCTCCACGGGCTTCAAATCTTCTAATTCACCATCCGTACTGATTAAAACATAAGACATATTTACACTATGATACATGGACCTAAGTCCCTTTATTCCAAGTAGTGCTTCAGGAACCTCCCATTCACCATGCCTCCTTGATACTGCAAAATGAAGGCGTTGTCTCCTCTATGCGCTGCAATAAGATAAGGGCCTACCCACAAATGGTTGAATTTTTAGGGCTTCCCTTTGTCTTCGTGAGGCGCGTCCCATTTTAACACTAAGTCATCGACCTGGAAAACATCTTCTTTTACTCTCCTGTCGAAGGTATTCTTCATTTTCTCCTAGTGTATCTGGAGTTTATCATAAGCCTTGTCCCTTATTTCATTAAGCTCAATGATCTGGTTGATCCTTCTTTGAATGGGATTGGGATTGTCCAACGGATCCTATAATAACTTCATGACTGGAACGCCTAAAGAAGCAGGAAAAATTACTTCGGTTCCATACACTAACTGATACGGTGACATACCAATGGCCCTTTTGGTGCTGATTCTATCGGCCCACAAGGCATATTTCAATTTAGTGTGCCAAGATTTCTTGTTATCCTCCAACAACTTCTTAATGATCCTCGCAAGGATTTTGTTACAAGATTCGGCCAACCCATTCCCCTATGGGTAATAAGCCATAGAATGATTTAGGATTATATGGTACTTATGGAAAAAATTGATCATCTTTTTGGATTTAAACGCAGGGGCGTTGTCGGTCACAATCCACCTCGGGAAGCTGAACCTTGCCAGAATATTGTTTTCTATGAAATCCATTATCACTTCTTCTGTAGCTCTCCTGGTGGGTGTGGCCTCAATCCACTTTGTGAAATAATCAGATGGCAGTTAGAATCCACTTATGCTGCCCAGAGGAGTTTGGATTTATCTCGTAGATGAAATCTAACCCCCATTGATGGAACAAAGCTTCCACAAATATCGGGTTGAGGGGGTGAGACAACACCTTCCTTTTCCCTTCAAAAATTTGACACTAGTGGCATTTATTCATTTCATTATAGACATCTAAGAACAATGTGGGCCAATAAAACCCTGCTCTTAGAATTTTGTTTGTGGTACTTTCCAGGAATGCTGTCCTCCACAATCTCCTTCATGAAATTCCTTTGCCATACGTTGAGCTTCGTTCTCCAGAAGAAAATTCAGCAGCATCCCTCTGGGGTCTTTCCAGTAGAGATATTGTTCTATGATACAAAATTTCACAGCTTTCAGTTTTATGGATCCATCCTGGGTTTTGCTTAGCCCAGCAGGGGGTTTTAAATTCTGTAATACAAAAACAATGTCAGCATACCAAGGAGACACAGAGAAATCAGGCTTCACCTGCACCTCCGCTTCCTCCTGACTAGGATGAAAAACCAGAGAATTCAGCTGCAGAGAGTCACAATGGGATTCCGTCATCATCCTAGCCAATCCCTGCCCTTTGATCAACTTAATGGGCTTGATTTCTATGTCATATTCTAGGAGCACTGCAACCCATTTAGCTCTCTTTCTTTCCGGGTCAGGCTGTGTAAGTATGATTTTCACTACAATGCAAGGTACATAGGAAATTATGTGGGAATGGAGGATGTAGATTCTGAAATCCTTTAAGGCTTTAGCCAAGGCGTAGGCTTGTTTTTCCATTATACTATATTTTAGTTCTCCATCTCTCAATATCTTACTGAAGAACGCTATGGGCTGTTCTTCACCCCGATAATTCTTTTGCAGCAACACTGCCGCTATAGTGTGTTCTGAGGCATAAGAGAATACTAAGAAATCCTTTTCAAAATCTAGGCTGATCAGAACAGGAGATTTTGAAATGGCCTATTTTATATCTTTGAAAGTTTTCTTGGCTCCCACCGTCCACTTAATTTCGTGATTTTTCCTTAACATAAAGTAATGTCCATCAGGATTTCGACGAAGCTAGGGATGAATCTCCTTAAGAAGTTGACTTGGCCAATGAAATATTGGATTTCTTTCTTGCTCCTTAGTTCCTCTACTTTCAGAATTCCTTTTACCCTGTATGGATCGATCCTGATCCCTTCCTTTGAAATAATGTGCCCCAACAACTTTCCTTCTTCTAGAGCGAAGTTTGACTTTCTAGGGTTCAAGGAAATGCCATACTTTCTGCATTTAATGAAAACTCTTTCCAAGTGCCTGATATGATCTTTAGCCCACCTGGAGTACACAGTAATGTCATCCATGTATAGCACCACAAATTTGTCTCTCTCATCTGCAAAAACAATATCCATGGCGCGTTGGAAAGTTTCTCCAGCATTCATTAACCCAAATGGCATCTTTGCGTACATGAATGTACCCCAAGGTGTGGTGAAAGCAGTTTTTTCTTGGTATTTAGGCAACAAATTCACCTGATTGTACCCGGAAAAACCATCCATAGTGGATATCCTCTCTGAGCCTACCACCCTCTGCAGGATCTTGTCCATCTTTGGCAATGGGTAGTTATCTTTCAAATAAAATTTATTTAAATTCCTGAAATCTACGCATAGCCTTATTTCCCCATTCTTTTTCTGGACAGGAACCAAATTGGCTACCCATTTTGAAAACCTTAGAGTTACTATTATCTTTGCATCAAACAACCTTTTTACTTCTTTTTCAATAATGGGTACTAGCTTCGGATTAATCCTACTGAGTTTTTGCCTGAATAGTTTTTCTTTGGGTTTAATCAGAATAGTATGCTATATGATGGAAGTGTCATATTCTTTGAGATATTCATAACTCCACACAAACACATTTGTGTACTTTTTCATTAGGTTCACATACCCTTCTTTTTCTTTAGTGAGAAATTTCTTGGACAATTTTACAATTTTAGTGTCACCTTCAGTGCCGATATCTACATCTTCAACGGCATCAGTGGTAGGTTCGACCTTCGGATCACTGGCTACATGATTTTGGTCAAAAAGAGATTCTAAAGGGATCAGGCCCCTGGGAATATGATTTCTTTTCAATTGGACTATATCCCTGCCTCCCAAGGAATCCCTCAGTGTTCCCATCCCGACGACTTCTTCCTCTTCCTCTTCAACGTCTAGGAAGTTTGTGGGGTCAACGCCACCTTCATCAATGTGAGTGTTCACAAACTCACTAGACATCTCCTGAAATGTTTTGATCTACATATTGTCTTCAAAGAATAGCCAATATTTAGTGTTATCTGGTATGGAAGGTCTGTTTAAAATCTCCAATTTATATTTCTTTTTTCCTACCGCAAGAGCTTCAAATTTTCCTTCTGCAGTTGCCATAGAGTCTGCTACCGCATGCTCATCTCTGGGAATCACTTGGACCATATGTTCAGTGAATAAATTTCCGAACATATCCCATACCTCATTCCGGTAGGCTCTCATTCTCAGATGTTTAGTCTGATAGATATCATTCACTTGATTTACTACAAGCTCTGAGTCCCCAAAAATTTGGACCCTTTTCACTCCTAAATATTTCAGTGCACGTAGGCCCAGCAACAAGGCCTCATACTTTGCTACATTGTTAGAGCATTCAAATACCAACTTATAAGATTAGGTTTTGGTACCTTCAGTGGGGGAGATTATATACACACCTGCGTCAGCACCTGCTTTAGACACCGAGCCTTCAAAATACATCTTCCACAGTCCTTCATACATTTTCTTCCTTTCAGCTTCCAGCTCGCTGGCCTCTTTTTTATCTTTTTGTGGCGCAACGATTTCTGAGCTGCAAGGAGATATATCATTGAAGAAAATAGAGGACCCCAAGTCCATTGCAATGGCATAAACATGATGGATGTCGGGATGAGTTTGAATGCTCACGACGTAAGGCAACCTCTTCTCACTATATATCCTTTTGGTTTCATTCCGAACTGGAATTGTTGCATAGGTCATGTCCATTTGCAAGCTTCCTTTCAGCTTTGAAGTCCAAGATCTTTACAGCAAAATTCCAAACTTGGGAGGAATGTCGGCCACGGCAATGTCCATGACTACAATTTTAGATGGCAACTTATTAAATATACCACCATGTCTTTGATCAGTCCCAGACATTTCACCCTTTTATAATCAAAGGAATACAAGTCTTTATAAGGCCTTGTAATCTCCAACCCCAGGCTTTCCACCACTTCCTTTGGCATCAGATTGTGTGAGGCTCCCAAATCCAACATAGGATTGCGTAACACCATATCATGCACATTGAAGCTCATGTAAAATGGGGGCACCTCCTTGTCGTCGATGTCCATGCTGTCAATCTTAGACCCCATAATAATAGTAGGGTTGTCCTAGGTCAGCTCTAAGATATCAGGGTGATATTCTCCTTGATTTGCAATCATCGTTGTTATAGTGTCTCTGTACTCTTGACTCCTCAATAATTTTTTGGAAGGAATCAAGACCTTTAGCTTAGCTAGCTCATTTTGGAGATTAAACATGGGAGGGGTTTTTCCTAGTTCGACAGGTGCGTGACTGGCTCCAACTCTCTCACATTAATATTCCCCTTTTCCACTTCTCTAGGTGCCATTGGGCCTTTTTTTTTCATTTCCTTTCCCGAGGCCGCTTTGACTACTAGAAGGATGGTCTGGGTTTAACCCTCCCTTATGTACAGTAGTGTCACCAGCAGAGTCACCACCCTTTTTATGTATAGCAACGTCTCTACTCCTTAACTTGATCTTCCTGACATCATCTATAGCATGCATATACCCTTTATGATATTGCTCCAATTCCTCAGTCAGGGTCTTCTCATCCACCTGAGTGAACATATCATGTTCCTCTTTAGTCAAGTAGATATCAGAGTCCAAATCATCGAAATGATGGATATGGTCTTTGGCGGATTCAACTTCATCTTCGGCAGCCACATAGTTTTCAGGGAAAGGAGGCCTGATTGGCTTCTCTTCTTGGTTTCTCGGATTCCTCACATCCCTTGGTCCATTTGGTTGGAGCGGGGGAAGGACTTGCCTCTTAAAATTGGGATTCCTTATTTGAGGCTCGTTCTGCTCCCGATTCATCGGCTTAGCCTCCATCGTTAGCCTGTCCATCAACTTGTCCAGAGTTTTGAGCATCATCTCAAATTTTATATCACTAGATGAAGAGGCAGAAGTAGAGGGGTGTGCCTCTTCTCTACCTTTCCTTCTGTTGATCTTCGCCCTTGGTTTAATTTTCCCACATGCCATCATATTGGCCTCTACTTCTAGGGCGTCAGTGAACATGGCTGGGAGAGTGTTTGACTTTATTTCTCTCAATAACAGAGAAAAATCATTGTCAAAGGCATCAGCGTAATGAAGTTTAGCTGCCCCGGGTGAAGGTTTAATATAGGAAGGTATCGAGTTGTAGACCCACATGAATTTGTTGGAAAACTCATGGACTAATTCAAAACCTCCTTTCTTGAGATTTTTTTATTGAGAAAAGACCTGTGAGGGGCTTTGTTTATCATCCCACCTTTCTAGAAATATGGTTTGAAAGCCGACGAAGCTACGGATAGACCTAGGTGGAAGATATTTGTACCAATTTCTTGGCTTCCCCAAACAAACTCAGAGCGAACAACCACATTTTGACATCTTCATCATCCACCTCTTCTAGGTCGATGAAGTCATCAAACTTATCCACCTGGTACTTTGCTGAGACATTCCCTTCCTGATCATAGAGTGTGATTCTTTGGGCATAATTCATAGGGAGGTCGTGTAGAACCAGAGGTAGGGATAACAGGGCAAATCTAGTAGCAACCATTGGGGTAGGTCAGTTAGGAACAAACATGGGGTTTGGCAACTGGGTGTTCTGAAAGATAGGGGCTATCTCTTCAGCTTTTGGTGGGGTTTCTAGGTTCATCCACAAAGAATCAAGTAGATAGGATTGCAGCGTATTAGGGTCAACACTAGATTTTCTTTGGTCGGATTCATATTTAGATTTAGTTAGTAGTTTTCCAGCCCTAACCCCCCACTCGGGTTCAACTAAACCGTACAAATCTTGAGATGATGAAGTATCAAACAATGGAGAATCCAATTTCTCTTTATTTCTATTCCTAAGTATTCTTTCTGGATTATCCACCATTAGAGGAAATTTCAACTCAAAATGGGCCTTTTAACTTTAACTCAATTTCCATGTCATCATGTGTTAGGCAATGAATTGCCTTAAATTTGAAATACCGTATAGGTCTTAAACACTTTTTTAATATAAATTTGGGGATAGGTATCATAAAAAAAACTACTTTTTTGTTTGTATTTTTGACATCTCTCCCCATGTTTTTACTCAAATTTCGATTGGGAGAGCTCGTTGGGTGCAGAACTAAATTCCGCATCGAATGAGCTCTCTTGATTGAAATTTGAGTAAAAACATGGGGAGATATGTTGAAAATACAAACAAAAAAGTAGTTTTTTTCTTTTCTTCCTCCAAAATTAATAAATATTATTTTATTATTTTAACTACTATTTTATTAATTTTTTTTAGGAGGCCCATTTTGAGTTGAATTTTCCTCTAATGACTGAGTAAAGTTTCAGTATCAGAGTTACCTCTTGTGTGGATCTTTCTGGAAGCCAAGATATCTAGTGTGGTACTGGTCGAAACAGGTGTGGAGTCGCTAGGACAAACGTACAACCTTCTAGCGAATTCAGAAATTTCCATTTTCCCACAGAAATCCCTTTCTTCCTGCTCATCGATCTCCTCAGTGGAGTCACCTTCCAGAATATTTCAGTGGAGTCACCAGGGAAAATGATACAACCTTCTTTACATGTAAGAATCTCTGTTTTCTCACAGAAACTATTTATCCTTTGAATCTTTGCCATTCTTCCCAGGGATGATCTTCAACTCGTCCCCGACAACGACGCCAGTTTGTTAGCATAAAAAATGAGCCCAAATGTTGCGAAAGGCCCACTCCCGGGTAACAGCAGAACCACTTTTGAAGAGAGAACTGGCCTTCTGCTCTTCCAAGAGGGATCTCTCACCAAATGTTAACAAGGCCAGATATATATACAAGTGAAACTATAAATTGTTTGTAAAATTGGTTGAAACAAAACACAGAACCATTGGGCGATGGAGTCAAGATATTTAACAAAAATAAACAAAGATTATGCATGCGATTTCAACACAGGGGCAAGGTATCCACTCAATTACAGTCAATTTATAATTGTTTGGTGGAAAAGAGGAACATGAACAAACCATCAACACAAAGCATTGATAAATGAATTATGTATTAACTTTAGAAGAAAACTTTGGTGAATACCTGAAACAACAGACGGAGCATAGGAAGTATGAATTCCGAGCTATTATACCCTAAGTCTTAGATATGAAAGAAAATAAAACGGGAGAGATAAACTGGAAAAAAAACATTCACATAAGAAATGAAATAATAGACTGTAAGTGAGAACGACACATGAATCCCTGTATGAAAACGACGACCTCGGCTTTGCAATTATATTAAAATTCTCTTGAAACACACACACAACAAAATTACAAAGGTTTCAACCCCTTCTCCTTCTTCAGTAGGTATATTTATAGTATTTGGTTTTCCCAGACCGACATCCGGGAATCAAAATTTGTTACAATCAGAAGGACATCCTCTAACAGCCTCTTAGGTGGCACATTCGCTGTGACTTGCATGAAACAGCCAGATAATGAGATGTGAAACATAAGATGAAATAGGCATGAGAGCATCCCATACTCCCATATGGCGGGTGATGACTGTACAAAGCTCTGATAAAAGTGACCATTGGGATGGGCATGCAACAGAGAGAAAATTTCCCGCGTACCATCATTGTCACTTCTATGAATGCACTTTGATTTTGGGTGACCCATATTGTTGGATGATTCTCCATAAATCAGGACCAGGTAGGGTCGCAGCTATCATGTCGTATGCTTGCGCTTGGAGTTCCATCATTTCTGGGTATGAAATATTAGGGAATTTGGATCATGCGGATTTAAAATCAAACAATAACTCGAAATCAATGGCCAATTTGTCATAAAAAACCTTCCTTAACAATGCTTGTTGCATATCTCCAAATTTGTAATGGTCCAATCGGCAGTGCACTAGGCACTCCTGATACTCCTTCTGAGAAATTAAAGGACCCTTTTCTTCCTAGAGAAAGGGGAGCCCTCTGTTTACCAGGGGTCTGAGTAACTTGACAACTTCTCGGACTTTGTGCTCAGTAACTTCTATTTTGGCCCATACTGTCTCCATCATCCTATGCTTATCCACTATCTTTCTGCCTCCAGAGACAACAACGACCCTGTTTTGAATACGATATCTGTTAGTGGACCCACCTGACATAGAGATCAGGAAGGTTATGGCATTCTCCATGGTCAGCAAGGGCCTTTTGCTCATTTCTACTGATACTATCTGGGCTTGCTTCTTGGCTTCTCTCATACCAATTTGCTGATCTTCAATAATATTTATGTAGGGCCAGAATTTGTCATCTTCCATGTTGATTTGATCCCAGATTAGATTCCTAGCCCGTTGCAAGGCAAGTTTGACGACCACCTGTTGGCTCAATTTAGCATTTTGTTGAGCTAGTTCTTGGCATTTCTCCTCTACATTTTCTCTTCTTCATTCCTCTTTAACTCTTTCCTTTTCCAGTTCCTCAATCTACTATTTCAGTTTAATGAGCTCAGTATCCTGTAAGCCTATCTAGGAAATTTCTCTAGAGAGGGAGCTGGTATCTATCTCTCCAACCATACTTGTGGACTGAATTGTATTCTCCGTGCTTCTTCTTTGAAGCTCATTTTCCTTAATTTCTAATCTGGTTTTCAATTCTACCTCGCTATTCTTCAAAAGATGGATATATGCTTCCCACTGTCTTCCCTTTTCTTCAAGATTCAGTGGCTTAGCATTCCAGTCAGTAAGCTCGAAGTTTAATACCTATTTTTCCCTTTCGAAGTTAGCCAATTCATCCGCTTGAGCGAGCTGGGTGCCAGGGATTTTTAACTTCTTTTTCAAGGTCTGGATCTCCTTCTCTTTGTCATTGAGCAATTTCTGAGCCAAACTCCCTTTCTACGCAGATCCTTCTATTTGCATAGCTTCCTTTTGTAAGTTGTTGATTTGGGATTTGAGTGCTTTATTCTCCACTCTTTCCTTCCTTAAAAGATTTGAATTTTTCTCCCCATTCTCCTCCAACTCAGCATCTGTATGGTAGCCTTAAGTAGTATGGTATTCAATATATCCCCTATCTCTTTGTTCGGGTGTATGATGTCAGTAGTGGGAACCTTTGAGAGGTTCACACTGACCTTGGACACCTTGTTTCCCATTGCTAGGGCTAAGCTAAGGGTATCAGTGGCATGATCCCTTACAATTTTCAGTGCCACATTGGGGTTAGGCAACCGCGAAGCTTCGTTGTATAGTCCTGCTTTCTCCTTGAAGGTTTTATCAGCCCTCTCTCAGTAAGACCTCAGCCATTCTTGTTTAGACACATGCTTGTTCAGAGTTTGTCTGTCAAATACATACTCTTGTATTTGTAATTCGGCTGCCTGGGGCTCTTCCTGTTGCTTTTCTTTTATTAAATTCTTCTTGTTTTCCTGTCCCCTTTTGACCTGCACCAATTGCTGTCCCGGTTCCACCTTCTATTTCTTGGGCATGCTGGCAGTGTCCATGGGCTCTAATCCCCTATTTTTATTGAACTTGCCGAATAGATGACCAGTGATGAGCATCCCCTTGCAATTGCAACTACTATAGCCAACTTTCTTTGGGGAGAAACTACCCCTGGTAGCTGTGAGCCAGTGTCCTGTTCTGCGCTAGTATCCATTGGTGCAAGATCAGGGAAATCATCCCAATTCACTGCTTCTCTAATTCGAGGTATCTCAGTGTGCTCAAGGGCCTGCATTTGTGAGCTTTCCTTATTTTGGAAATCACCTGGTGAGGATCATAATTTATTGCTTGTCCTGGGGAAAACTCCATGCCTCTAAGCAAGTTGGTGACCAGGGACAAAGTAGCCCTGCTTCTAACCGTGTATGGTTTTAATTCCCATGGAAAAATCAAACTTGAACTTTTCTTAAAGTTCAAGAAGTGTTCTTCTTCGACAATGAGTTTCTGTCGGATTAATTCCAGAGAGAAAACCCTGGGGGTTAGAAAAGATGGAAAAGGGTGGATGTATGAAGCCATACAACCTTATGGTCGCTCCAAATTCTATGAGGAACCAGTCCCCAATCTTCTTGCTATTTGATAGCTGCAACATTTGCCTCATCTCAAGAAACACCCTAGGTATCCTTTCTTGAAAGAAGAGTTCATATATTTCGGCCATCAACTGATTCATGAATTTACTGTAATCCATGGCCATATCAGCAGTGATTGCCAATTCTGGTATTTGTAGGTCCTCCTCATTATAGGCTATGAACATCCTTAGCAAAAAGGACTAGAATATGAACATTCTAGTGTTATGGAAGTTCGTTAACCAAGAATAGATGTTCTCATCCAGGAACTCATCAAATTTAAGGCAAAAATATTGACCAGATTGTCCAGGCAATTTAGGTTCGGCTGAAAAAGTACTTAAGACAAACAAAAGACTCAGTAATGACTTTGGGACGTACGCGTTGGTATCTAGACCTAGGAACTGATTGGCCAGGGATATACACCACTGAGTTTCTTCATTGAATTGGCTGAGGTCGATAGGGTAAGATATGTCAATGGGTTCTCCATTGGGTTTAGAACAAGCCTTCAGGAAGGCTTCTTTACTTTTGTTAGTAGACTCTCTAAAACAACATACAATGTCTTCTTCTTGGTAGTCTTTGGATATATGAGTGAAATCATCTGGGATATCCAGGGCATTGCAGATGATAGAAGCTTGAATTGGGAAAAGGATTTTAGACTTAGAATTATTCATAATAACACCTTTGGTGACAGAGAAATTATTTGCACACCATTCGACAAATTTAGGGCAATGGGGGGTTTGGTCGACAGAGAAGAAGTGGAAGAAAGATTTAAAAACACCGTAGGTATCTCTACCTCGGTTCTTAAGAGATTCAAATTTTCCTCTGGTGGTTTCAATACCTTCTCCCACTAGGATGGTATCAAAAATATCAACATTTTCATTCAACAGGCTCTCTTCTGTCCTCCGACCTGCGGCCTCAGGATCTACATCATCTCTCACTCCTACCACTTCTATTTCATCCATTTTCAAATAAAACTGAGGAGGTATCAAGGGCTTACCTTGTTCTGTAGCACAGTCTCCTGGCCGGTCTGGGATGGTGCTCTGGATGTGGTTGGATATTCGACGACTTCGAGGTTTCAGAAAAGACAGATCTTTGTAACTTTGTGTGGGCCTTCTGTATAGCTTTCACCCAATCATAACCTTCACACATTTCTTAGGTGGTTTGCACTGTAGATTTTACTCTTCGCAACCTAAACCATAGATATGTGGGGTCCTTTATGCCATGTCTTTCCTTACCTAGTGCGTGCACAGGCCAACCATTGATCAAGACCGACTTCCTTCACAACCGTCGATCTGGACGGACCCCACCATTCTTCGTGAAGCAAGCTCCTGTTTTCCTCCATGCTACTCTAGATGGCGAAATAACCTATGACCACTGATCTCCCTCTGATCTTATATGCACCGTCGATCAAAATGGGCCGTACCACTTTTTGCAATGCTGAATTGCTGCTTTCGTCCTCGCTAGTTTGGGATGCAAAAGCGTTCTCAGCCATAGATCTTTTTGGGTCCCAATATCGACCGTTGGATGGATCCGTTCTTTAAACTGTTTCGCAAATATGAAGAAGCGGATTGGGTTAGACATGTTCGCTGTGTGGAATGGTTTGACGCCATTGATCTGCTATCTAATCAACCTCATCCTTTGATTGTGACTCCCCTTTACCACCTCCAATGCGCCCAATTCTTTCTTCTTAGCCTCACTTCCCCAATCCACAGACTATCTCACTAGATTTCGATGTTCACCACCAAGGCTTACCCTAGGGCTGAGCACTATCTTATGTGTGCCATCAGCTCTTTCTACGAATACTACGTTGCCTTCTCAACACTTCTCGATGGGGCCGAAGGATGCGAGTATCATTTATGCCCAAAATTTAATAGAGTGTTAACACATACCTTCTCATTCAAAGCAGTGGGATCACCACGTTGACCATTTGGGAACCATTTTCTTAGATGTCACCACTATAACATACTGTTAAATCCACACAAGTATATTTTTGTGTTGATACTAGACGACTACTTGGTTTCATTGTGTCCAAGGATGGAATCCACATAGACCCTATGAATATTGAAGCCATCTTGGCCTTACCTTCCCTTAGAAATATTACAGATTTCCAGAGTTTACAAGGGAAGGAAAACATTTTACGTTGTTTTGTCTGTAATTATGCCAAAAAAACTCACAGTTTCATGCGTTTAATAAAGACGGATACCCCCTTTGTTTGGGATGACCTAGAGAAACATGTGTTTAATATTCTCAAACACGCCATCACGCATGTGCCTATTTTGCAACCACTCAATTATACTAAGGATTATTCCCTATATGGGGCTGCATCCCTATCAACCATTGGTATGGTTTTGGTTCAAACGGATGAACACGATCATGAATATGTGATCTAAGATTTGATTAAGAGTATTTTGGACTCGAAAAATAGGTACTCGCATGTGGAGAAATTAGCTTTGGCTATGGTCATCGCAGTCTAGAAGTTTTGTCACTACATATTTCTCTGAACGACTATGAGTCTATGCAAATTCTAACCCCATGCATTACATATTGACTTGTCAGGTGCTTGGGCGGAAATACTCTTGCTGGATCGTCATTCTCCAGGAATTTGAGTTGGAATTTGCAAAATCCAGTTCTAAGAAGTCCCTTGTCTTCGTGGAGATGATGTGTGAAATTCCCCGTATTACTGAGGGAAAGGATCCCATTGATTCATTTCCTGATGAATCCTTGTTCCTCATTAGTACGTACGACCCTTAGTATGGATATTTAATTCTCTATCTCTAGACACAACGATTTCATCCCAATACAACCCATAATGAACGTCGTCGCATTCGCCATCATGCTAAATACTACCTTATCATTAATGATACCTTATATCGCCATGGCGTTGATACAGTATTAAGACGGTGTTTAACTAATGAATAGGATGAGATAGTTTTGAATGATTTCCACTACGAAGCTTGTGGAGGTCATCTTTTTGGGATGGCTACTGCCTAGAAAATATTACACGCTGGGTATTTTTGGCCCTCGATATTTAAAGATTGAATAGAGGCTGTCAAAAAATTCCCACCTTGTTAGTTGTTCACATCAAAAAAGCATTCCCATCTCACTCTATTACATCCTGTCATACCATTTGGTCCCTTTGCAAAATGGGGCATTGATTTTGTGCATTGTATACCTACCTCAGTCGAGGGGAATGGTTGCATTATTTTGTACGTAGACTACTTCACTAAATGGGATGAGGCTATGCCTACTTATGACAAATATGGAAAAACAACTTCTCTTTTTCGAAATTCCAGATCCCTAGGGCCATTGTGACCGATCACGATTCACAGTTTTAGAATAAGATGATGTCCAAATTAAGTGCTAAGCTAGTTTTTCTCCATGACAACTCCACACCCTATTATCCATAGGACAATTACTAAATTGAAGTTATCAATAAAGTGTTAAAAACCATGCTTCAATGGATGGTAGGACAAGTCAAGTCCAATTGGAATTTGCAACTATTTTCCGCATTATGCGGCTATTGGACCATCGTTAAGACAACCATTGGGTTTACACCGTTTTAGTTGGTGTATGGACTAGAGGCTAATATTCCTATAGTGTGCAAAATCCCTTTCCTAAAACTCATTGTGGAACTACTACCCAACACCATTCAGAAAGAAGAACGTTTCTTGTATCTAAACAAGCTTGATGAGACCCAGCATGATGCCACCTTAAAAAATGAAGTGCATAAACGATGGATGAAAGCTCAATATGGCAGATCCATATAACCTCACTCTTTCAATGAGGTGACCTGGTCCTAGCCTATGACCAGAAACATGACAAGTTTGGAGTTGGAAAGATGCAATCTATGTGGCATGGTCCTTACATCGTCAGTGATGTCTTAGAGAAAGGGGCTTATGATTTGATAGATTAAGACATGATACCCTTGGGAGAGCCTCGCAATGGGATCTACCTTAAAAGATTCTATGCCTAGGACATCTAGCATAGGTTTGTTGTATATAATGTTTATAGTGTATTGTGTGTTTCTTGAAGTGTGGATTTAGTGTGAATGTAAGATGTATCCTTCAAAAACCTACTTATGTAGTCCCATGTTTAAAATGAACGGATGACCACCTATGTCGGTTTCATGGATGGTGCTAATCATTACAGCTTGAATCTTGCGTCAGCAACCTGGGTACTGTACTCTCCTATTGGTGATCTGGTTAGTTCAAGAGGAACTTGTTTGGGCCCCACAACAAAAAACCTTGCAAAATATCACACAGTGATTGGTTTGTTGACCGAAGCGCTGGCTAATGATGTAAGTCATATTAGGGTTTACTTAGATTCATAGTTAGTATTACATCAGTTAAACCAAGTCTACACCATCCAAAAACCTTTGCTCCTTCGTACGTTTCAAAGAGTTAGGATTTTGGAAATGTATTTTGAGCAAGTTTACTATCAACATATATCGAGACATTTGAATACCGTGGTAGATTCCTTAGAATTTTTTTTCTTGGATTGGTATCTTGCTCATATTTAAATTCATTTTAACATTGATTTCATGCATTGAATCACATATATACATAACTATACATTCATTCACATAACACATTTTCACACACATCTGTATATACAAGTTTATATATATATATATATAAAGGTAGTACTGAGATACAAAAAGATTGAATCCATAAGCTTTCTAGTCACCCAAAGTTTGGAACCATCAAAGTTTCAAGTACATATAAATATGGAAAAAGAAGAAGCTTCAAAGATTTCAGTATAAGTCTAATACAAAAATGAGGGAGCCACTCTGGGATAATACTCATGTGCATGGTAGCACATCACAGCTTGGGCCACTCAACCGAGTAGCCTCCCAAAAAATCCTGAAACTCTTGCAGTATGGTGCTGGTAGCGCCTAGGAAGACCATCAATGGAAATATTAGGTATTCCCACAGCCAGTCGATGGATTTTATCCTCTATCTCATGGAGTTCCTCCTTTGCCTATGCATTCCTGAAAACCATGCCTCTCACTTATCTCCTCTCTATAGGTGAGGCTCCTTCCAGACGAGAAGGTTCTATATCTGCATAATTTTTTTTGTATGTCTCAACATCATATCATAATAATAATAAAAACAAAATATGAAATAAAAACAAAAAACATGTCACTAGCATTTTTGAACACAAAATCCGATGACTTAGATGTCTCATTTTTGACATATTATGTGTTGAAATTATGGTATTTTTTGTGATCATATGGAAATAAATCATAGTGTGATATGGTTGTCATTGATGGAAACACATAGTTCCAAGCATATGATCAAAATAAGCAAAGGACTCAAAAGAATCCATGGTTTGTGCACCTTGGAAAATCCACAAAGTTTGAAAGAAAGTATGATGAACAGATCCGACGGTTAGGAGTGAACCCACAAAGAAATCAACGGTTCGGGAGACTCAAGTGAAGCTGAAATGCAGAAGATGAGAAATCAAAGTATAAAATTATATGGGTTTCCGCAACCTAGAGTCTACCAGTGGAATGCGGAATTCAAAAAGTGGAAGGAGGAATGCAGAAGATGAGAAATTAAATTCTAAAGTAATATGGGTTTCCACAACCCGATGTCTGCCACCGGAATGTGGAAGGAGGAAATCAAAAGACCGAAGGTGGAAAGAAGAAATTTTGGAATTTGTTTAAACAAATTTTGAAAACCCAGGATTTGCATTCCTCATATGATCTAAGATTGGTGATCGAAAAGTGGTGCACAAGAATCAACGACACGAAAGCAGTTTGCAGAAAAGGAGGTGCTGAAGAAGGTGTTTGATTTCACATCAATGGTCAGTAGAGAGGCCGCAAAAATGAACGGCATGGAAGAAGTCATGCAGAAAGAATCCTGAGAAAGTAGAACTGTGGAAACTCTAATTTGTCAGAAGAAGCCAAAATTATGAGTATGTGGTGCAGAAACTTATGATTACACATCGATTGGACTCCTTGTATGTCATAAGGCATTGAACGATTTTGATTAGTTATGAAAATGAACAGTCAGGCATATGAACAGGTGAAGGGCTCAAAGATTCACAAGTATAAGAGGATGCATGTGTGTTCTCTGCAGGAAGAGAGATGGTGGATGGATCGTCGTCAAAGTGGGGATTGCATAATGAAATAGAACTCTGAATTCTTTCAAGAATATCCAAAACAAGGACAATGAGGGAAAACAAGGTGCATAATAAAATCCATCAGTAGAACATAACAAATTTGGTATGCATTGATATATCTGTTTTTCTATATATTGTACTGAACATGTTTAACTCTAAGGGACAAGGGTGGTAGGGTGGTGCTACGAAAAACATGTTGTATTCTCTGTACAAGTTGAATACTGTACAAGTGGAAGTTGGTGCTTCCACCTAGTTGTAGCTGGAGAATTTTATTTTAGTGGGTGCTATAAAAACATGAGGGTTGGTGCTCTCCATAAGAAGGAATTTGTAAATAGAGGTTGCAGACTCATTTGAGTAGGCTCTCAAATAAAAATGAATATTTGTTTGTCTCTATCATGTGTGTGTGATTGATGAACATCATCTCTTATGTTATACTTGCTGCATTATCATAACTGTAAATCTGTAACTAGTAATAATGATTTAAATATTGAAAAATGGTTTAATCTTTAGAAATAACTTATTCACCCCCCCCTCTCAGCTATTTGAATAATTTAATCTATTGGTATTAGAGCAGGTTCCTTTTATTTAAAGGTAGATCTGTAAAATTAAACATGCCAACTTACGAAGGGATTGCCTCCAATGAAGCTCCGGTACTTAATGAATAAGGATATGCATTATGGAGCACAAGAAGAAGAGTATACTTACAACCATTAGGATATGAAGTATGGAATTCAGTAATCTCTGATTACATCCCACCAAGAAGAACAAGGACTACATCTCAGAAAGAATAGAAAAAAAAACTCAAGGACAATGGAGGCTATATTTGACGGATTAGCTCAACCTATTAAAGAAGAGATAGGACCATGTCTCTCAGCTAAAGAAATCTGGTTCAAATTGGAGAAACTTTACTTTGTTGAACAAAGAACCAAAACAAGATCTTCTATTTTCGAGAATGAAAGTGATAATGAATATTCTTGCAGTCTTAAGGAAAATCAAAGGAGTAAAACCATATACAAAGAAAAATTTAATAAAAATGAAGAAAAAATATCCATGGAGATAGTAACTTAAGAAGATCATTAAGAAATGGAAGGAGTGGTGGACCTAAAGGAAGAAATCATGAGTGCTCTTGAAGAATTGAAAAAGAGCAGAATGAAGAACAATTTTTTGGAAGAAAAGTTGTCAAAATTCCAAGAAGAGAAGAAATCAAGAAATAAAGAGTCAATTAAAATTATTATTGATTTAAAGAACCATATTCCAGATGCCAAGAATATTGAAGAAGACCTAGATTTGCAGCTCAAAAGGAGAATCCAAGAATCTGAAAGGATTGAAGAAGAGATTATGCACTTTTTAAAAAAACTTGATGAGAAATTTGTTCAATCAAAATTTGAGAACAACTCAAGGAATTTAGATGATATCTTAAGTAGCCAAAGACCATCAAATGTTAAATATGGATTAGGATATGAAAAATAAAAGAAGACAGAATATTCCTCTTTCACAAAACAAGATGAAAGAAGCTATGCTGCTGCACTTAATAAGAAAGTAAGTAAGAAAACTGCTCCTCCCTTACAAAAAACATATATGATTCCTAGAATACCAATGCCAAGTAGATATCAACAAATCTTCTTGGGTCATTGCTACTCCTGTAATAAATTTGGACATAAATCCCTGAATTGCAAATCATATGGGAAGGTTCAGGACTATAAGAAGAATTTCAGGAAGACTAAGTTCAGCCATCAGAATTCTGCCCAGATAAAGAATTTGAGAAGATATGAAAATAAAAAAAATCATTACAAATAGAAAGATCAAAAGGAATTATTTGGATATTTCCATTGTTGTCATAAGTTTGGTCATAAGGATGCTAATTGCATAATTAAGGGAAAAGATCAAAGTCTGAGAAGGAAACAAGAAATAAACACATCATATGATAGAATATCAGTAAGCAGGGTACCTCATGGAAATACGTGGAGAAGAAAGTCAGAAGAAACACAAAAATCAAACATTAGTGAAGTTTCCAAAGACGATGATGAGCATAATAGTGCTATAAATATAAGTGGCATCCATTATGAGGGAAGGCAAGATGAAGATTAAGAATATAATGGTGGATTCCTTTTCTAAAAAGGTTTCTCATGACCTAGAAGAGAACCCTGAAAATAACATTAGAAGGGATCATATACTTAGGGGGAGTCTATGAATTTACCATCCAAGTTATCATTCAAAGAACTTACTGCAAGAAAGAAAATGTTAACCAGTTCATAACAAAGTGAATTTTCCAAACACATGATTGGTGATAAAAGTAAGTCTCTGTCTATAAGTGAAAATAAACTAGGGAATGCAAATTTTGGAAATGATGCTCCATGAAATATAAAAGGAAAAGGAATGATGAAGTTGAGTAATGGAAAAGGGAAATCCCAAGATTGGTTGTTTGTAGATGGACTAAAACATAATATTCTTAGTGTCAGTTAGGTTTGTGACATAGGATGTGAAATTTTTTTCACCTTTAAATATTGCAAGATAAAATCTATACCCTCAGGACAGTTGGTTGCGAAAGGCATAAGAAAATAAAGCAATGTCTATGTCTTGAAAGAAAGAAAATAAGAATGTCATCTAAGAAAGTATGATGAAAGTTGGATTTGGCATAGGAGACTTGGGCATTTAAACTTTGATCATATAATCAAGCTTGGGAACAATGGGGTAGGAAGAGATCTTCCAAAAATATCAATTCCATATAACTCTGTTTGTAAACCTTGTCAAATGGGAAAATTGACTCACACATAGTTTAAATCCAAGAACTTCACATCAACAGACAAACCACTTCAGTTAGTACATATGGATTTGTGTGGACCATCAAAAAAGGAGGGCATAAGAAGAGAAAGATATTTTATGTTGGTTAATGGTGATTATTCTAGACTCACATGGGTTCCTTTTTCGAAAGAAAAATTTGAAGGCTTTGAAAAGCTCAAAATTTTCAAGGCTTTGTCTGAGAATCAAACATGAAAGGGATTGAAGGAAATAAGATCTGATAGATTAAGAGAGTTCAACTCAAGAAAATTCAAAGAATCCTATGATAAACATGGAATTAAAAGAGAATACACTATTCTAGGGACTCCCCAAAAGAATGGAGTAGTATAGAGACAAAATAGGTCAGTACAACAGATGGAAAGATCAATGATGAATGAAAGAAATATTTCTTAGACTTACTGGGTAGAGGCTATTCACACAGCTATCCACATTCTTAACAAATCTCACTTAAGGCCAAACAGTGATAACACTCCTTATGAACTATGATTTGGAAGACTGCTTCTATAAAACACTCTAAAGTCTTTGAAAGTAAATGCTATATTAAAGATAATGATGAACATATTGGAAAATATGATGACAGGGATGATGAAGGTATCTTCTTAGGATATGATGCAAACAGTAAAGGATACACTTTTTATAATGTGAGGTTGCATAAGTTGGTTGATTGTATTGACATTAAGATCGATGAAGGAATCCCTGTAAAATATATTCAAATAAATACTATTGAACCTGATACAGAAGATATAGTTGAAGATAAGGAAGAATAGGTCCAAGAATTTGAAAAAGAATATTCAGATTCAGATGATGAAAGTGAAAACACTCAGGAAGATTCAAGACAGTAGACAGAAACCAAACCACCTTCCAGAATCATTCAGAAGTATCATCCTAAAATTCAGATAATTGGTGACAAGGATAAAGGAGTTCAGATAAGAAGGAAGTTGATTAAATCATCAAAACAATCCCAGATTGATTTGCTATCTATGATGGAACCTAAGATTTTTGAAGAAGACATTGAAGATGAAGATTGAATTAAAGACATGAATGCAAAGTGTTAGCACCCTGTAATTTTCCTATGGTTGTTGTAGGAAGTCACAGGGGTAACCATTTCAAACCAGCTTTAGACTACAATCCAACCAATGCAGTCAGAGAGGGTTCTCTCTTGTCACGGTAGCATTCACATATACATTTATATTTAAACAAGCATGCAAAAGACTACATTTCTATGGGTAATAGAGTGATTCATGAAACAAAAAGATTAAAAGACAGACAAATATCAAAACCATTGGGAGATGGAGTCACAGTCTGAAAAATTCAAGGAAATTACAGCAGATAACAAACAATGATTTTCTCTATTGTATTATGAAGCAAAGTAAGTGCAGAATTCAACGAAATATCTTAAAGCAATATTATCAGAAAAGAGAAAATCCCAGTACGACAAGGGGAACCTATCGATGGATGAATACCTTGCAACACCTTTAATAGAATAAAAAAATGAGGGAAACAACTGAAATAAAGCACCTATCAATGGATGAATTCTATCATAGCTGTTACAATCACATTAAAAATATGATTTCTGATGCAGGAGTGCTTAACTAAGAGTGAATTCCTGCATACTAATATAGAAATGTATTGTTATAAATAACACATATGAAAAATAAAATAAAAAGGGAACACACACTAAACATAGACACCATGAAGAATCTCATAACCACAGAGAAATATATTCAATTAACACTCCCAAAATTGTTTGCAGAGCTATAAAAGTGGTGCTTAGGCCTAAAAAATGAAAGTCAATCCAACCTCTATCCTCCTCTGAGGAGGTTATATTTATAATATAAATTACCCTCAAGGTACGTCCCGAAACAGGGTATCAGAAACAGTTACAAAATTAGGGAATCAATCCCCAATCAGCATAGTATATACTGACAGTGGTGAGGTGGTGTAGTCACCATATCCTTTATACAAAAATCCATGATAAGGAATATTGTGCAGGCTTAGTAAAATTGGTAAGATGGCGGCTGGGGATTGCACTTGTGTGCTGTGACAGTGATGACTCAGAGTGTTCCTACTCACATTGCGCTGACTTATCTTGGCTTGTTTATCCTTGTGGTAGGGCATGCAACAGATACCTAGTCCTCCCAAATATTTTGACCATATTCCACTGATTTGGATATGGTAGCTCTAGTGTGGACATTTCCTTTTCTAAGACACGTATTTCAAAGTGGTCCTGGTGGGAAAAAAATTGTAGGTGGACACATGCTTCTTTGAACGTGGACAAGATTTCAAATTTATTTTCTAGCCTATCCATGATTATCACGCCTATCAATGACTGAGTCATATCTTTAAATTTCAGATGGTCTAGTCTACACACAATCAACTTTTCATGGCATTCCCCTTTATTTAGCATAGCACCACCTTTTCTCCAGAAGAAGGGAATCCCTTTCGTAAACAAGGGGTCAAAATCTTCAGTAAACCTTTCCACTTGGTGGGCCAATACGTTGATCTTTTCTTGGACCGTTTCCTCATGGTGGTTCTTGTTTATCACCTTCCTCTCCCACATCATGATGGGGATCCTATCTTTAATATTAGCTTCCTTTAGGCCATATCTGACAAGTGGATCAAGAAATCGATAACATTGTTGGCATGCTCGATCAATTTTTTATTTAGATTTTCTCTTGCTAATGCCACCTCCTTCTTGGATGAGTAAATAACTACCTCTTTGTCTAGAATATAGTCTAGGTAAGGCCTAAAATTTCTTTCTTCCTCAATAATAGCATCCCAAATAAGGTGGTTCTCCCCCTGAACCTGTAACTCTCCTATCACCTGCTTGGTCCATTTTTCATTCTTGGTCTTCATCTCCTAACATTGCCTCCCCCAAGACTGAGATTTGGCTTCCCAAGCTCTAGACTTTGTCTCCCTGTCTTTCCTTTCTTTCTCTTTTTGCACCAGGGATAATTTTAGGGGCGAATTTTAGCCCAGTGGGCTATTTTTCCATGTTTTTCTCCCAAAAAACATTCGCCAATTTGCATTTTTTGAAGCCCTGTTTCACCCAATTTTGATGGGGTAAATTTTTTTCACCCTAAAAATCGCCAAATTATTATATAAACGATATAAAATCCTTGGAAATNTCCCTGTTTTGCACTCCCATGTATTCTAGGACTTTGTTCAATTTTCTCAACCCGGTCAACTCCACATTCTTCAAACTCACCTAAGAAATGGCCTATTCACCCATTTGAGATACTGGGGCTACGATGATGTCCTCTAGTTCCTTTTCCTTCTCCTATAGTCTCATCTCTATATCATCCTTTTTTCCTTTCTAGCTCATCTCCCTCTCTATTGTTGAGGCTATGTCTTCTTTCCATTTTTTTTTATTTGTCAGTGAATTTCAATAACTTCTCTTTGCAGTCCAACAATTCCTTTTTCAAATTTTCTTTTTCCTCCTCCATCTCTGCCAGTTCGGGCCCTCCTAACAATTGATTAGCAGGGATGTGTAGCTTCTTCTTCAATAGTTGGATGGATTTATCCTTCTCTTCTTACAGCCTCTTGGTGCCAGCTCCCTTTTCTGCTTTTCATTTAGCATCTAGGAGATCATCTTGCAACGTTTTGATCTGTGCCTGACGTTCCCGATTGTCCACCTTTTCTTTCCTTAGTTGATTCTTAATCTTGCTCTTGGTGGCCTCTAGCTTAGATAACTTTAGGGTGATTTTCAGCAATTCTTTGAACGAGATGTCCCCAGTTTGTTTATGGAAATTTATTAGGTCTGGGATGGGTATTTTTTCTAGGTTCGCCCCTATTTCAACAACCTTGCTATTTGTCGTTAGTTCCAACTTCAAGGTGTTGTGGATTTGGTCCCTCACAACAATAAGTGACACGCCTGGATTGGAAATATTCCTTACCTCTGCAGACAGCTTCAGGTCTTTTTCAGTGGTCGTCTTCTTGGTTTCCTTGTATTTATCCAACAACTCCCTCATATCCCTCAAGTGGGACAAGGAAATGGTCGGGGTGTCCATGAAAGAATATTCTTTGAATTCAAAGGAGGTTTTGGTTGTCATAGTCTCTTATTCCTTTTGATCTCTTGTAGGCCTTTATACCAATTGTCCTTCTTTCTCTGTCTTCTGTCTCTTTTGGGACCTGGAAGTATCCTCATCCTCAATGTTCGAGCCTTCTCGCTTGCTTTTTCTATCAAAGAAACTGGCCAAAGGAGTGAAATTTGTCACTGATGCAACCACACATGAAATATCAAGCATCAGTGATGTGATGTCCCTCACAAAAGAGTCGAAATATTCTTCATTGTCAGCATCCTTGGGATCACTCTTGGGGTAGTCATCCTAATTAGCAGCCTCTGCTAACCTGGAGACCTCTTCGTGTTTGAAGGATTTCATCTTGAGATTTGTCTATCTTTTTGAGATGACATGATGAGGGTGATACTCAATTGCAGATTCTGCAGGAAACCCCAATTCATTTGACAAATTTTCAACCATGGTTAGAGAATTTTTTCTCTTAATAGTGAAAGGGCCCATATCCGAAGGGTACTTGATGTCGGTAGACTTCTTGCGCTTTAAGAAGTGCTTGTATTCTATCATTAGATTTTTCCTGATGAAATCCAAAGAGAAAACTCTATGGGTAAGGAAAGCGAGCAACATATGAGGGGGATCAGTGAAACCATACAACTGGATGACCGTTCCATTTTCCAATAAAAACCAATCAGCTACCTTGCTCTTTGTGGAGGGCTGTAAGGTAGTCTCCATTTTAGGAAACACCCTGGGTAGCCTCTTTTGGAACACGACATTGTATACCGTTGCCATAGGGAAGTTGATGAACTTGGTGTAATTTCTACTCATCTCTTCGATCATTGCCATCTCAGGGAACAACAAGTTTCTTCATTGTGGGGAAGGAACATATTCATCAAGTAGGAATGGAACTTGAAGGTTTTAGTTGTGATGAAATTCACCAAATGGGAATGGATGTTCTCAGTGAGAAACTCATCGAATTTGAGGCATGACACTTGTGAGGGCTGACTTGGCTCGTTCGAATCGATTGGGTAGGTGCTCAGGGTAAAAATAAATTTGAGTAGGGGTTTGGTGATGTATTTATCGGTGTCCAGACCAAGGAATTGACTTAATAACGTGACAAAGCATTTTTTTTTTCATTGAATAGGTCAGAATCGAGGGGAAACGGTTAGACCGATAGGTTAGCATCAGGTATGAGATATTTCTTAAAGAAATCTTGTTTTCTTTCTGCTGGGGACTCTTTGAGGTGCTGTAGTAGGGGATCCTATGAGTAATTCTAGGTTGCAAGGTAAACTTGTTAGGAATTGATAGGTCCTTCCTATAAACTAAGAGAATGACTAACCATAGGGTTATGGCACTGGTAACATCCATAATAACCCTCTCATAGATAGAGTATTTATCAATGCACCAGGAAACGAATTCAGATCACCTTGGGGTTTGCTTGGTTGCAAACATATGGACAAAGGACCGGTGAAGGTTTTGGATATTGGATACCTGTTACCGGAGCAGCCTCAACTTCTCCTTAACATAGCTAACGGGTCCACGTAGGAGAAGTGTGTCAAATACCTCAACATCTCTATCTTCAAAGGCATCTTCCACCTTCAAATGTTTTAGGCTTTGAACTTCCATACTTTCAGAATGAGCCATTTTTAAGGTGGCGGATGGGATTTCGAAGGATTACCTGGTAATATTTGACAAGTGGACTCAGGTTGTCATATGCACTAGTTGTTCGTGCACTATTTAGGATCTTGCTTTCAGACTCTAACTTTCTGATGCTTTAGGAGAATAAAATAATGTCGTGAACTCTTGTGCACAATAATCTTTATATTTTCCTGCATTCTTACCTTCCTTACATCTTTGTTTCATGTAGAGGAATCCCGATCATAGATCTAAACCCTTATCTATCTGAGCCATACAAAGATATGGCCCTTCCTAGACATCTACCTCCTTGAGGTGAAATTTGTGCCAATGACATTATAGGACTTAACGCTTTTTTTGTCATGCCCCTTGTATTTATTCCCCTCGCATATTCAAAAAGCGCAAAGGGACTTGGGCTTAGATCTCCTTCATGTTGGGTTTCATCCGCCAAACTATGTGGCCCCTACCCTGCTTCGTGATATGCCTATTAGTTAGCCTTCGTTCACGTTTCTACTACAAAAATAACCTAGATCATTGATATTTCACTTCGACCCATATCAGCCGTCTGAAGGAATAGGGCCTACAAGGTTTTGCATCACCTAGACACCTTCTCTTTCATGCATCTTCCTATCGCAAAACACATATTCACGGTAGATCTGGCCCTTCTCGAAATCATGACTGTTGGGGTCGGAGGGCCCTACCAGATTTCGTGTCTGTAGTGTATGCTATCCCCCATGTGGGTTGGCTGCGTGAAAGCCCCACCCACCGTTTAATTTTATTTGATCACCGTTTCAACCATTGAGATACAGGGCATAGATCGGATCTCACATGCCATCGCCACTTATCTGTCTGCACTTCTCTTCCCCTACGAAATCCCTCATAACCATTGATTTGTGCAACCTGTCTATCCAACAACTAATTTCACACAACGTTTAACCTCATACCACTGGGGTCAATCCTGTGCGCCATAGGATAACCTGATTTTGGCACCTGTTCTTAGAGTAGGCTACCCTTGCAACCTCAAATATTCCAGTCGTCAAAGTTTTTGGCTATACCCTCCTTTGCAAGGAAGCCACTACAAGTGCTCATATAGAACTATTCAAAAATTAGCACAAGTGATAATAATGACACCAACTCAGGGATTCTATCCTCCCTATGAGGTAGCAAAGAACCTACGTAGACCATGTGCATGATACATTTGAGTTGACCCTATCATTTATCGAGAAACTCGCAGCATGCTCTACAAACTTGGATTGAATAGATGCTGAATAAATAAAAGGAAATAAATGCACAAGGGAAATGATCTCCATGTCGAGCTTATTTGTCCTACCTACTGATCATTACTTCCCTCTTCCCAGTTAGGTAACTTCTGACTTTTAGTGAATCCAATCAAGAACATGGTTCCATATGTGCAATTTCTCCTCATGCTTGAACAAAAATGACATTGAATGGCCAAATGGTGTAGTATTTTGGTAAAGGACTCATTTTCTATTCAAACTGCATGGATTTTCCATACCTCTAGCCACTGTGTCATGGAAGCCTTTTGAAAATTCCGTTATATGCCTACCATGACAAAACCACTCAACATACTCATCCATTGGATCATAAAATCCATAATTGTCATGAACCTGTCCCAACCTTTGCCGGTTCCAAGGGTACTACTCCAACTGTAACTTCCCTTGCATGCTGTCCAGTTGTTCCTCAACATAATCTTGCAAAGAAATCATGTGACCATCTCAACCCGAGACCTCATTTGATTAGTCTTGAATTCCAGGGTCCAAATCTTTCTCCTCCTTATGCACTTTGCAGGGAATATCTTCAATTAAATCCAGTGAACCACGCTCTTCTTGACATAGGTATTCTGCACTGGAAGAGTAGGAACAAATATCCAACTTGGGACCTTCATCCCCTAAGTAGTTATCCTCATATTCATCATACAACAGAGACTTGAAAACCTCCTCAACACCCCCGCTGGAAGGGTTTGAAACAGACAAGATATTTTCTTTATTAAACAAATTGTAATACTCCTCTTGCATGGCCCAAAGCTGATGATATGTGTGCTCATGAAAATAAAGACTAGGATGCACACCAAATTTTACTTGTTTTCCCCCCTCATCATCTATTCTACAAAATGTCATTACCTCATTCCCAACCTCCATGTTCTATGCTTTATTATAAATCTTTAATCTTTGTTTCAGAAAATCAAACGAGGAAAAGCACAAGGGAAGGCAGTTACCTTCCTCCTATTGACTATATTCTTCATGAAAAGTAGGATCGGAGGGAAAAATAGGCTTCAGCGGCTTGTCCTCCCCATATTCCATTAGTGGAGCAGGCCTTGTATGTTCCTGCATATCTTCACGTGCAGTTTGGTTTTCTCAACATACAAGTGTCCTCTAAATTATTGATTGTGTATGGAACAAGGGCTGTGGATTATTCTAAATTCCTCTATCCATCTCTCAATGGCCTCCATTAACTCGTTCATTCTATCCTCTAGTGTGATAAGGGGAAGAATCTAGGAGAGATATTCGTTTTTTCTTCTTTCTTCCTCTTCTCTCCCTTTTTCTCTAGCAGCAGTCAATTTCATCTCCATTACTGCAGCATCGTTCTTTATGTCTTCCAGAGACATTGACCTTATTTTGATGAGCCACAAAGCGAATTCACTATCAAAGGCCTCATCATACTATAGTTGTGATGCACCAGGAGGTGGTTAGAACTTAGAAGGGATAGTGTTTACACTTTTATAAATCTGTCGGAGAACTCCTGGAAAGATTCACTGTCCTACCTCTTGATGACATAGAAATGAGATAAGCACCTCCTGGGGTATTTATTTTCCACCCATTTCTCCTTGAAGGTGTCCCCCAAAGCTTGGTACCCCAGGATGGAGCTATCTGGAAGACTGGTGAACTATATTCTTTCCTCTCTATAAAGTCTTTGAGAAAATAACCTGACCTTAATATCTTCATGGTCCACTTATTTAGGTCAATCCAGTATGCAAACCATCCCAGATGCTCCTCAACCGAATATCCCTTCCTCCCAGTAAATTGCTTAATCCTTTGGGCGTACCCCTAGGGAATGTCATGAAGGAATGAAGGGATATGTATGGGGAATACATGTTTAGCTATTTCTAGGGTTATGGTAGGGCCTTCAAGAGGGACTATAGAAATGAGTGATGAAGGCTCTTTAAAATCTAAATTGATGGGAGGCAAGGTTGTAGCAGTCGGTGATCCTTTGACCGAGAGGTTTGATGAGTCCCATTTAGAGGAGGGCAGAGGGTATTCTAGATCAGACGAGGGCTGGAGATCCATATATGAGGCTTCAAGAAAGGGGACAGGGTTAGTAGGAGCATCATGAGCCTCATGGGGATCAAATGAAAGGGATT
This sequence comes from Pseudotsuga menziesii, assembly GCA_001517045.1. Classification (NCBI taxonomy): domain Eukaryota; kingdom Viridiplantae; phylum Streptophyta; class Pinopsida; order Pinales; family Pinaceae; genus Pseudotsuga; species Pseudotsuga menziesii. Next base: position 188,911 of record LPNX011104700.1, read on the forward strand.
TTAAAGAGGGATATACATTGGTGGGTCTAGGGTCCTTCCCTGGGCATGATAGATATTGGAAAACTATTCTGACCAGCCCAGGGAAAGATAGGAAAATGTGTACCAGTAAGGTCAAGATATCTTGGATAAAAGCAGCAGAGTACCTAATCTTTCACCATGCCCTTCCAGGTTCTACTATATGGGGCTCATTTTCCCCAGTGGAGTCGCCAAGGAACCTTTGAAAATATCTGTAGCTTCTGGGTGTTCAGGGTTCCTAGTGGAGTCTCCAAAGCATATACAACCAATATGTGTCTAATACCAGCTACTAAACTAGGTCATAGAACTAAGCAATTTTGTTTTTCCCAAGATTGATTTGTTCTTTTGATCCCCGCAAACGCCAAGGTGTTAGCACCTTGCAATTTTTTAATGGTTGTTGTAGGAAGTCATAGGGTAACGATCTCAAACAAGCTTTAGACTGCATTCCATCCAATGCAGTCACAGAGGGCTCTCTCTTGTCACGATAGCCTTCACATATAAATTTATCTTTAAACAAGCATGCTGAGGGATAGATTTCTGTAGGTAATAGAGTGATTCATGAAACAAAAGATTGAAAGATAGACAAATATCAAAACCATTGGGTGATGGAGTCACAGTTTGAAACATTCAAGGACATTACAACATATAACAAACAATGATTTTCTCTCCTATATTATGAGGCAAAGTAAGTGCAATATTCAACGAAATATCTTTAAGCAATGGTTGCAGAAAAGAGAAAATACCAACACGGCAAGGGGCACCTATCGATGGATGAATCTCTTGCAACACCTTTAGCAGAATAAAAAAATGAGGGAAACAACTAAAACATAGCACCTATCAATGGATGAATTCTATCACAGCTGTTACAATCACATTACAAATACGATTTCTGATGTAGGAGCACTTAACTTAGAGCAAATTCCTGCATACTAATCTAGAAATGTATTGGTAGAAATAACACATGAAAAATGGAATAAATAGGGAACACACACTAAACAAAAAAACCATGATGAATCTCATAACCACATAGAATTGTATTCATTAAAAACTCCCAAAAATGTTTGCAGAGCTACACAACCAACGTTGAGGCCTCAAAAATGAAATTTAATCTAATATCTATCCTCCTCTGAGGAGGTTCTATTTATAATATAAATTAACCTTGGGGTACATCCCAAAATAGGGTATAAAAAAGAGTTACAAAATTAACGAATCAATACCAGATCAACATAGTATATCCTGACAGCGGTGAGCTGGCAGAGTCACCATATCCTTTATACAAAAATGCATGATAAGGAATATTGCGCATGCTCGGTAAAATTGGTAAGGTGGCAGCTAGGGATTGTGCTCATGTGCTGTGACAGTGATGAATCAGAGTGTTCCTACTGACCTTGCACTAACTCGACTTGGATTGTTTCTCCTCCTAGAGGGGCGTACAATAGATAGCTGGTCCTCCCGAACCTTTCGAGTGTTGATGTATATGTAACCTCAGAATGTATTTCACTTATATTTCTTATAAATTGTAACCCGATGTTTATTCCAGGATGTACTTGAGTTATGTCATGCCCTGATGTTCCTATTGGGAAGTTCTATAATATAAAAAAGTCATGTCAAGTCATTGTGGGTAACCCTCCGATTGGCTAAGGGTTAAAGTCCCCGTAGTTCTGGGGCACTAGGGTTATTAGACTCTCCTAGTGAGTTCGGCCCTAGTAGGGCTTAGTCAAGTCAAAAATTAGTATAAATAGAGAGCTGTCCTCTCTATTTATCACACATCTCATACAAACTCAAGTGTAGCGCATAGTTGAGGAAGGAGAAGACACTGGGGCTAGATAGAAAGAAGGTTACTGCTGTTGGGAGATCACCTAAATTTTGGGTTCTACTTTTGGTCCTGATTCTATCTCTGAGGAAGTTGCGGGGTTTTCACCATTTATGGTTTCCCCATGTTAGTTTTTCAACATTTAAGCTAGCATTATGTTAAGATCTTTTCACTGAGAGAATAACAAGCACAACAGTAACATAAGCACATCACATGAGACAAGAGACACAAAGAGTTTTGATCGGGGAAACCGTAAATGGAGAAAACCCCGCAACTTCCTCTAAGATAGTATCACCACAAGATGTGATACCCAAAACAGTAAGATGACCTCCCAATACAGCAATAGCCTTCTGTCTTCTGTGAAGCCCAAGTATTTTCTTCTCCAAAGGTGCGCCACATTTTTGAGAGAGCAAGTGATGTATTTCACAAGTGATAAATAGAGAGACTCTCACTCTCTATTTATATTCATCCGTTCACTTGAATTGCCATTTCACACGTAGGCTCAATCTAATAATTACTACTTGAGCCTACACCTTAATTAGTGTATAATAACTCAAGTGCCCCGAAACTGTGGGGACTTACTTAATGACTTGGTATGACTTGTTTACATTATTAATCCTCCCGATCGGAACATCGGGGTAAGACAACATGACTCAAATGCATAATAGAAACATCCCGGAATAAACATCGGGTTACAATACATGAAATACATAGAAGAATACATTCCGAAGTTACATATACATCAACACTCTCTCTTAACTAGGAAGGTATTCTTTCGACACAATTTTCAGCACTGGTCTTCTTCTCTGTATCAACTGGATCATCTCGTCTTCAAGTCATCTTCGTCTTCAAGTCATCTTCATCTTCAAGTCATCTGGATATGGATCATCTCTCGATCTGGATCATCATAGTATGTCATCACTGGATCTGGATCATCACTCGATCTGGATCATCATCACTGGACTGGATATGGATCATCACTCGATCTGGATCACTACTGCTGGATCTGGATCATCACTCGATCTGGATCTCTCGGAGTCATCATAACTAGATCTGGATCATAGCTCGATCTGGATCTCCATTGGTCATCATCATGTGTGTACTATCTCATCATAGGAATTTCTACAGAGCCAACCCTTTTTCATGCTGGTTGTAGGCCTACCCTCATGTAGGTATTCGCCCAGCACTTACATCTGACCTACTCATCAGAAAGGCACGCCCAACACTCACATTTGATCATGTAGTAAACTACAATCACATCAGAAAGGCACAGCACTCACATTCACCAGCATGGTAGGCACATCAACTACCATCTGTGAAATGGCTCTGCACTTATATCTGACCTACTCGTCAGAAGGGCACAATCCCATCCAGGATGGAACCACATCCGCCACAATGATGAAAGAACTCTGTTCTTTTCACCCAGGCTGGAACCACATCCGCCACAATGATGGAATACTTTCAACCAGGCTAGAACCACATCCGCCACAATGAAGAAAGATTTCTGCACTTTCACCCAGGATGGAACCACATCCGCCACAATGATGAAAGACTTTCAACTAGGCTGGAACCACATCCACCACAATGATGAAAGATTTGTGCACTCACATCTGACCTAGTAGGAACTGAATCCTACACCCTCGTCAGAATGGCCCCCAATCCCTGACTGAGCTACCTGGTAACTGACCAGGCGCCTCCACTCTCCCGGAGAGTGGCAGTTGCCCTTACATCTGTCCTACTCGACAGAATGGCCAGCACTCACATCTGTCATGGGAGGAACTTAATCCTTTAGCCATGAACAGAATGGCTCAGCCCTTATATCTGACCTACTCATCAGAATGGCTCTCTCAGTCCCTGACTGAGTGTTCCTGGTAACTGACCAAGTGCCTCCATTCCCATAATGGCAGTTAGCACTCATATCTGACATGGAAGGAACTGAATCCTATCACCATGACATAATGGATCAGCCCTTATATCTGACCTGCTCATCAGAATGGCTATGGGTCTCTAGCACTCATATCTGACATGGAAGGAACCAAATCCTCTCACCATGACAGAATGGCTCAGCCCTTACATCTGACCTACTCGTCAGAATGGCTTTGGATCTCATCACTTTCTCTTGGAAGGAACCTCGATCTGGAGAACACCAAGTCTCTCTCTGAAGTACTCGAACTTCAGCCTAGCCAATGGCTTCATCAATACATCAACTATCTGTTCCTCCGTCGCAACATATAGGAGCTTCACTGCTCCTCTCTATACCATATCCCTGATATAGTGATACTTGATCTCGATATGCTTTGACTTGTCATGGAACACTGGATTCTCTGACAACTTCACGCAACTTTGGTTGTCACAATGTATACAAGTAGCATCTAACTGGAGATCAAATATATCAGACAGTAGCTTCCGCAGCCATACTGCCTCACAACTAGCTGAACAAGATGCGACATACTCTGCTTCAGCTGTACTCGGTGCCACACATGATTGCTTCCTTCTAAACCAAGAGATCACACCTGATCCCATACTGAAGCAACATCCTGAAGTACTCTTCCTGTCGATGGCACTGCCTGCCCAATCTGAATCAACATAACCCTCTAGGTTAATCTTCTGATTCGCATCATACTTGAGCCCATAATCAACTGTACCCCTGCATGCTTTGCAACCATCAGGTGAACCTGTCTCAATGTGTTCTCAACAAAGCAAATATCTGGTCTCAGGTACATCAAGGACCCAATCATCTGACAATACATCATAGCATCAACTGTCTCTAATGAAGCATCACTCAATAGTTTCAGGTTCGATGCCATAGGTGTAGCCATAGCCTTGCAGTCCATCATCACGAACCTCTTCAGGATCTCTACTGCATACTTCCCTTGTCCAAGGAAGATTCCATTTGTACTCTGCCACACCTCCATACCTAGAACAGTACTGCATCGACACATAACAGGAGCATCACTGGTCTTCTGTTTTCAACCTTGAAGCAAAGGTTGGAATCCACTTTACTCTCAGTAAAGCCTAGAGTCATCAGTAATCTTCCCATCCTGTCATACCATGCCGAACCTCAAGATATTCTATAGTCACTCCCTCTGAAGTGAAGCATCATACTCCCTCTGTCTTCCGTACTCTATGCACTGAAACATTCTGTACTGGAGTGACAAGTAGTATCCATCTAGGATCACTAGATACTAAGATCCTCTATCTTGAACTTCTTCAAAATTTCATCTTGCACCCATTTGTGAGCTTGTCATCCTCTATCAACCTTGTGGCAAAGGTTAAGATATTCATCAAGCTCATCATGTATGCGTTATCCCATGGGTGTCTTCTGAACTTGTACAAAGCCTTCTTTCATTTGCACACATGATTATGCATGTCATGTGACTTCACTTCTATTAGCTGTAAATGTTTCTTTGTAGACTATGCCTTCTCTTCATGAGAAGCCTCATGCTACGAATCTTGCTTTGTATCCCACTATGTTTCCATCTACTGCATGATGGAACTATGAACTTCTCTTCAGGTCTCGATACTACGCCCATACATCATTCTTCTTGAACTGATCTTCCCTTTCTTCTTGGTGGCTGGAAGGTTCTGTATCAATGATGTCACTGCACTCGTCATATTATTCTTTGTCTTTGAATTGTCGTCACTTGTTCTTCGGAACAAGTCTTCATTCTTCTTTGCTTGTAGGCGATTATGTATGTGATGTTTCCTACAAGTCAAATGCAATTGTATGGTTAGAAACATTTCATAAGGAATATTCATACTGGCAAATACTTATGCATAAATATATGATCATGCAACTACTT
>LPNX011104750.1:0-12350 GCA_001517045.1 Pseudotsuga menziesii
GAAAATCCAACACCTCGATCAAACCTTTACGGTGGCAAAATACCCAAAGGAAGCGGGAACCTACTGAAAAGTGACCTCGGGGCGCCGATCTCTGTCACACGCTAATGGGTGCATTATGAACACAGCCCCAGAGACTCCATTTCAGCCCACATATTCCTTGCGGGTAGCCGTATAGGCTTTGTTTTGGACATACTCCAAGTACTCTCGGGTATATCTGGAGTCCCCCTTAAGCCTAATTTAAACAACTCATACTCCAATTTTAACTTAAAACATACCAAGATGCAATCGCAAAAAATTCATTCCAAACACATGCAAGCACACTGATCTCTTTTGACTCCATTTTTAAGGCACTGGTCTTTTTCTGCTTCATATATATATTGTGTATCAACTTTGTGCTTTCGTGTGTATCTTCGTATCTTGTCATCTTGATTGCTTATAGTTAAAATATTCAAACTCCTAAATAACTGATTCAGTACAACATCATTACATTAAGAATTCATCCTTAGTAACTTAATAGGGTCTACCCCCCTTGGCTTCGTTAGGAGTTGAGCCTAAACGGAGGAGTCAAGAACAAGGTGACAGCCTTGACTCGAGACTTGCCCCAAGGACACACCGAGTGGCTTGAAGATTTCTGCCATGTGATCCAGGTGTGTGAAAAGGCGGCAACAAAGAGCAGAGGGGTTTGAGTAAGGTAGGAAGTGTGAGAACATGTATACCTTCGAAGTGTGATTTGCAACTCCTTTTGCAATGACTTTACCACTTGAGATCTCTATGATCTCAACTTCATCAGGGGAGAATATGACCTTCTTTGGAGACCCTGTGTGGGTCATCTGATACACTGATAAGAGGTTAGAGGCAAGACCTAGAACATACAATACATTGTTGAACTTACCATGGTCAAGATCAATCCTCCCTTTGCCCAAACTTTCAGTGAGAGAGTCCTCTCCCAGTACTATTGGTGGACCTTTCGACATGTCAAGTGAGGTGAATGCCTCCTTGGTCGAAACCATATGTCTTGAAGCTCCAGAATCAATGATGAAACTAGGTGAGCTTGATGTGCTAGCAACCAATGAATGAACTCTCTCTCTGTCTTCTGAATTTGATCCTCCTTCCCTCTTCTTTGAGCTATCAGGAAGGGAGATTCCATTCTTCTCCAGAAGTTGGATCAGCATGTCAATTTGCTTCTTCATGCAGGAGCTTTTAGGATGATTTTCCTTACTACAGCATGCGCACTTGCTCATTTCTCCTTTGTTCTTCTTCTTCTGGGGGTTCTTCTTGGAACCTTGGGGCTCCTCTGGAGACTTGTTCTTGTCTCTCTTTTGCTCAGGTGGCTTCTTAGCTTTCTTCTTTCCTTTTGAATCCACCCTCAAATCTCCAGTAACCAGAGCTTGGTCTTTGGAAGGTTTGATGGTGCCCATCATCACCAATTTATCTTGTTATTTTGTGAGAGATTCCATGAAATCTGCAAGGCTAGGCATTTTCCAGGCTCAAGTTGTCAACTTTGTGGCATAGAAGGTCGAGACAAACACTGAATAGTTAGGGCCAAGCTTCGAGAGTATGGCCAAAACCAATTGCTCATCCTTCTTTTTGGTCCCGCATTGTTTTAGCTGCAAAACAAGGGCTTTGAACTTGGAAAAATAGAGTTGCAGGGATTCAAAGCTATTGGGACTCAGGGAGATCAATTCATTTTCAATTTGATGTCCCCTCATATCATCTTTCTTACCAAAAACCTCAACAAGATTCTCCCATACTTCATTTGATGATGTCAATCCATCAAGATGGAAAAGGAGGTCTCTGGATATGCTCAGACTCAGGAGACCATAGGCCTCATCCCTCCTATTGTGCCATTTAATTTTCTCTGTAGCTGCATTGGGCTCTGCTTCTGTTGCCATAGTCACTCTGTAGAGGCCTTTCGCTCTCAAAAGTATCTCCATCTCTGCTTTCCATTCAAAGAAGTTAAATGGAGTCAAGATGATCTTCTGAGATTGATCCATAGCTCAGAAATTGTCCCTTCAGTCAGCAGAATGCTCTGAGTCAATGATGTCGAACCTACAATAAAAAATCAGAAGGAGAAAAATCAATCTACAAAGGATTTGATACCATGTGGAAATTGAACCCAGGTGTTAGAACAATTACACTCACAAAAATTGCCAATTACACATGCAAATTACACACAAAGGAGACTGAATATGGAGCTGAACATTAATCTGTATTGAATAAGTGTACAATAGCCAAACCTGTGAAGTCATAGGCTACCACAATAAATAATTACATGAGAGATTTGAATGCATAAGTATGCCATTCGAATTTGGTCAAAAGCAGGCTTACTAAATCTAAGCAATTCCCCCATATGTGCATAAAGTAGTTTCCAAATCTGTCTAGGAGCTCACGAATTGGAAAAATCAATTAGGAAAGCTAATAGATGATGGAAGGACAACTCATACATGCTTTTCTTAGGAGAAAAGAGTGGAGGATGATGAGGACAACAAACAAGTTAACTTCACCTAGTCAAACTTTCCCAATTGCCTTAAAACTCAGCAAAAGCAGGCAATAAAGCAGAAAAAGAAGACATGTGCTAGGAAGGCCAGGAATAAAGCAGATTTGATTCCAAGTGGTTTTCCAAGTGCTCCATGACTCAAATTTAGCAAGTTTGACCACTTTGGAGATGTGGAAGACAATTTGCATAAGGTGGAATATGGAAACTAGGCAAATAAGACAAAAAATGGATTAATTAATGTCTAAGGTAGCTAACAATGGGTTGATTATTCTAACAAGTCTATCAACTTTGGTCAGCCTTTAGACCCTACTGATTTACTTCGACTTACTTGTCAGTTCTACCGACTGATTTTACCTCAACCACTTGTCACTTCGAAGTCAGTTGACTTCAACCTCTAAGTCGGCTCACCTCTTCGACCACTCAAGTCGGCTAACCTTTTCGACTTCTCAAGTCGGTTGACCTCTTCAACCTCTCAAGTCGGCTTAATCAACCGACCTTGTTGGTTCACTTTGGTTGAAATCTACGGTGTATTTTTCTTAGTCTAAGATACTAATAAATTACAAATGATTTTCACCTATGAGTAAGATGAAGTAAAATGGACACATTAACAAATCTAAATAACTTATAAAACATATGCCCAAATATGTATGAAGACTTGAGTCGACCAATGTGCCGTAAAACTTGGAACTTACACGCGGTGATAAATTTATTGGTTCTTTGATCTTTCACTTAACTCGTAAATGTAAAAGACATTTACACAAGTAAATTTGGAAATATTGTGCGGCCAAATAAACATGCATTCAACCATAAACTATTTCATATATATAACTATGCAGAAATAACAAAGGTATTACAAACGTATTTGTCCAGACTTGTTGGCTCACTGATTGATCCTTTTACAGAGCTTCGGCTCTTTAACTAAATCACTTACACAGAAGCTTGAGCTTTGAATTCTATTTTCTCACCTTGATTTCCTCCATATCTCTATTGTGTCTCTAACCTAATTTGCAATCTGCTTCTTCTATTTATAGGCAACCTGAAGATTGCTTCTACATGGACCGACTGACTCTCCATTAAAGACTGTAATAACTATCTAACTAACAACTTAGCTTCAGAAATAAATTTGACTAGTTTACATTGTCGAATCATGGACTATACCCTCCTGTCAGACTGACTGACAAGATCTTGACTGACACAGACTCTAACAAAGTCAGATGAGATTCAGGTACGGATCTGTGAGTAATTACATTTTTCCAACACTCCCCCTTAATTATGAGTAGATGGGGCTTTTTAAAACAAAATTTACAAAATGTTTCAGAGCTTAGACATGCTCTGTTTATGACAGAGTTCATTGTGGAGAACTTGTCATTCCAAGATAACTACGTAGATACTGGAATGTGTCCTTTTCCAATGGCTTTGTAACGATGTATGCAAGTTGATCTTTAGACCTACAAAATTCCAAACAAATTTCTTTGTTGTTCACCAACTCTCTTATGAAATGAAACCTTGTGTCAGTGTGCTTGGTTCTCTTGTGAAACACATGATTCTTGGATAATGATATGGCTGAATTGTTGTCGCAGAAGATGGTTGTTGGTTCTTGATGGTTCTGTGACAAGTCTTTTAATACTCTCCTCATCCAGATAGCTTGACATGCAGCACTTGTCGTTGCAACATACTCTACTTCAGCTGAAGACAAAATTACTATGGGTTGTTTCTTTGAAGCCCATGAAACAACACCTGTACCAAAATGAAATGTGTACCCAGATGTGCTTTTCTTGTCATCTATGCTGCCTCCATTGTCACTGTCATTGTAACCAATGAGTTTAAAATTTTTTGAGGTTGAATACATAATACCAAGGTCTTTTGTGCCACTTACATACCTCAGAATTCTTTTACCTGCTTGCCAATGTGAGTCTTTTAGTGACTCCATTAACCTTGAGATTAGACTTACTCCATACATAATGTTTGGTCTTGTTGCTATCAAATAAATAAGGCTGCCTACAAGCCTTTTGAACAGCATAGGATCGACAGTGGATCCTTCATCATCCTTGCTCAATTGCAAACTTGTTATTACTGGTGTTGGGGTTGTCTTGCAATTAGACATGTTAAATCTTTTTAAAACTTCACTTGCATACTTAGACTGTGATATAAAAATACCACTTTTAGATTGCTGAACTTCAATGCCCAAAAAAACTTCATACGCCCAAGATCAGTCATTTCAAATTCACTTTCCATGTCTACTTTAAAATTTATTATGCCAAAATCACCAGTAAATATTAAATCATCTACATACAAGCAGAAAATTAACATTTTACCTTGCTCATCGACTTTGGTGTACAAATTCGGTTCACTTTCACTTCTGTGAAATCTATTTTCAGTGAGATAGGAATCAATCCGACTGTACCAAGCTCTAGGAGCTTGCTTCAAACCATAGAGTGCATTTTTCAGCCTATACACTTTATGCTCTTGACCTAGAACTTCATACCCTTGTGGATGTTCCACATATACTTCATCTTCTAGATAGCCATTGAAGAATGCCAACTTGACATCCATTTGATGAACATGCCATTTATTTTGTGCAGCAATGGCCAAAACTGTTCTGACTGTATCCATGCGTGCAACAGGTGCAAACATTTCATTGAAGTCTATGCCAGGTTGCTGTGTGAACCCTTTTGCTACCATTCTTTCTTTGTGCTTTTTCACATTCCCATCAGCATCTTACGTTATCTTGTAAATCCATTTGACACTGATTACATCTTTGTCTTTTGGTACATCAACCAGTTCCCATGTCTGGTTCTTCTCAATGCATTCTATTTCTTCATCCATGGCTTGTGCCCATACTTCTTCTTCAAAATCTTCTTCAAATGTTAGTGGATCATATATAGGAGAAAATAATGCAAAGAGAGAGAATGAATTAGGTGTACCAGCTTCATATATCTCTCGCGGAATTCTTGTCTTCATCGGTTCTGTCGATGTCGACCTTGACGAAATGCTTGATGGATTCTGTTGTCGTCTTGGTGTACTTGTTGGTGTGGCTTGAGCTGCTACTTGTGTCGATGGTCCTTGTGCTGAACCATGTCTTGGTGTCATGGGGGTCGACAGTGTTGTGACCGGTTGACTTACATGTGGTGTTTGGACCACTTCCTCTTCCATATCATCATTGTTGACATTCGACACAATCTTGACATCTATGTTGACGGTTCCATCCCATGATTCATTCTCGATAAATTGAACATCTTGACTTATTATCACTTTCCTTGCGACAAGATCATATAGCTCGTATGCTTTTGTGTCTTCAGAATAACCGACAAAAATACATTTATGTCCTTTCTTATCTAGCTTCCTTCTCAACTCATATGGAACATGAGCATATGCAACACAACCAAAAACTTTTAAATGTGAAACACTATGATTCATACCCGTCCATGCTTCTTGGGGAACTTTGTTCTTCACACTCTTTGTCAGACACTGGTTCATAATGTAAACGACAGTTGCGACTGCTTCACCCCAACACTCATTTGGAAAATGCTTGGCTGCCGACATGCTACATGCCATCTCCATGATGGTTCTGTTCTTTCTTTAGGCAATATCATTCTGCTGAGATGTATATCGTGCAATGAATTGTTTCCGTATTCCATGGGTCTTGCAAAAATTTAGAAATTCATTTGAAACATATTCACCTCCTCTTTCGGTCCTTAAGATCTTGATGCGATGTCCACTCTGGTTCTCCATGAGTGCCTTGAACTGCTGAAAATAACTAAATGCATCAAATTTATGTTTAAAAAAATATACCCATGTTTTTCTTGAGTAGTTATCAATAAGAGTTAGAAAATACTTGTAGCCACCAATGGATGATGTATGCATTGGACCACAAATATCAGAGTGCACAATTTCAAGTGGTGTGCATGCTCTATAGAACTTTCCAACTGGAAAAGTCTCTCTGTGTTGCTTTCCAAATATGCAGCCTTCACAAACCCTTTTTGGTCTGTCGATCAATGGAAACCCTTTCACCATATTCTTTGTGTGCAGTAGCTTCAGCCCATCAAAATTCATATGTCCAAATCTGAAATGCCACAACCAGGATTCATCCTGAACTTCTGTCTAAAATGAAGCTTGCAAATTAGTGCTTCCATTTTCTTTCATGTCGAGGAGCTCGACTGTTTCTTCACTTTCATCCTTGAATTCAGCTCCTGTTTTTGTCTCCCCTTTCATGCCGGGAACTATCCTCAATTGAAACAAGCGATTGCTTGTCATTGGTACTTTTGCTATCAGTTGGTTGCTTGGACGCTTGTCTTTAATCACACAGTGATCATCTTCTATGTAGACTCTGTAGCCTTTTTGTATCAACTGTCCAATGCTTAACAAATTATGTTTCAGACCTTCGACATGATAGACATCAGGGATATACTTACTCTCCCCTATTTGGTTAGAATATCAACAGTGCATTTTCCTAAGACAGTAACTTGGACATGGTTTCCAAGTGTAACATCAGTTTTAACTGAATTGTCTAAATTAGAAAACAAGTTTAAACTACCAGTCATGTGGTTCCTGCATCCTGAATATAAGTACCATATGTCATGTGGACTTTCTTGAATAGCATTGCATTTGAGTGGAGATTCCAATGCCATTAACATTGCACTTGTCGAAGTGTTGGTGCTGGTCGACCGACTTGGGATTTTCCTTCCTTGGTCATATTGTTTCTTCCTACATTCATATGCATAATGACCAAACTTCTTATAGTAATAACATTGTATTTTTGATTTATCAAACCTCTGGCCACTTGGCTGACTTGGGTTCTGATTATCTCCTCTACCACTGACATTTGCAAAACTTCTGCCTCGTCCTCCTCTTGAAGAACTTCTTCCTCTGCCTCTAAAGTTATTTCTCCCCCTGCCTCTATCACGGCTTATGGATGATTGTGCTGCGAATGCACCTTCCAATGATGTTTATGGATTCTCCATGAGATTTTAGTTGGTTTATCAACCCAACAACTCTGGTGTAGAATGAGTCTACATTCTTTGAATCTTTCACGGATAGAGATTCAAAATCTCTTCTCAGAATCTGTAGCTTGGATGTCCTTACCTTATCCAACCCTTGATATGTAGTCTCCAATGTATCCCATGCTTGCTTAGCATTAGTTTTTGCTGCTACTCTTGGGAGTATGCTCTCATGCATAGCTTGATGTATGTAAAACCGAGCTTTTCCATCTTTCTTCCTATGTTCCCTCAACACATCTTTCTCAGCCTGTGTGAGATTGGTATATGCTGTCATGTCTACTGGTTTTGCATAACCATGCTAGACTATATCCTAGACATCTTGACCTATGAATAGAGCCTTCATAGTTGAAGGCCAATAATCATAATTCTTTCCTGTAAAAATTGGAGTTTGCAATGAACCAGAAGTGGAAGCCATTTTCAATTTTTTTAATTAACTTTCCTTAGAAAATTAAATTTCCACCTTTTAAGACAAGATTTCTTTTCCTAAATATTGGGCTGATATAAACCTTTCTCTGATATAAACCTGGCTCTGATACCAGTTAGCCAAAACCAAGCCGACTAAACTTGAGTTTACCACTCTGTTAATATTAAAATTTAATTTTCGCTTTTTCACGCCGACCTTTTTTCTTTTTCCACTTGTTGAGTGAAACTTGTCTGTCACCTGACTAGACAATTCTATCAACTTTGGTCGGCCTTTAGACCCTACTAATTTACTTTGACTTACTTGTCGGTTCTACCGACTGATTTTACCTCGACCACTTGTCACTTCGAAATCGGCTGACTTCGAGCTCTAAGTCGGCTCACCTTTTCGACCACTCAAGTCGGATGACCTCTTTGACTTCTCAAGTCAGCTGACCTCTTTGACCTCTCAAGTTGGCTTACTCAACCGACCTTGTCGATTAACTTTGATCGAAATCTACAGATTATTTTTCTTAGTCTAAGAGACTTAAGAAATTACAAATGTTTTTCACATGTGAGTAAGATGAAGTAAAATGGACACATTAACAAATCCAAATAACTTATAAAACATATGCCCAAATATGTATGAAGACTTGAGTCGACCAATGTGTCGTAAAACTTGGAACTTTCACGCAGTGAGAAATTTATGGGTTCTTTGATCTTTCACTTAACTCGTAAATGTAAAAGACATTTACACAAGTAAATATGGAAATATTGTGCTGCCAAATAAACATGCATTCAACCATAAACTATTTCATATATATAACTATGTGGAAATAACAAAGGTATTACAAACTTGTTTGTCCAAACTTGTCGGTCCAAACTTGTCAGCTCACCGAATGATCCTTTTACAGAGCTTCGGCTCTTCGACTGAATCACTTACATAGAAGCTTGAGCTTCAACTTCTCTTTTCTCATCCTGAGTTACTCCATCTCTCTATTGTGTCTCTAACCTAATTTACAATTTGCTTCTTCTATTTATAGGCAACCTAAAGATTGCTTCTACATGGATCGACTGACTCTCCATTAAAGACTGTCATAACTATCTACCTAACAACTTAGCTTCATAAATAAATTTGACTAGTTTACATTGCCAAATCGTGGACTCCACCCTCTTGTCAGACTGACCGACAAGATCTTGACTGATATAGACTCTAACAGAGTCGGCTGAGAGTTAGGTACAGATCTGGGAGTAATTACATTTTTCAAACACCAAGGCCGATGTCTATAGCTTTGGCATGACGCTACTGGAGATCATATCCGAACGACAGAATTTGGACTTCAGCTTGTTGTCAAGTAGGTTGTTCTTCCCAACCTGGGCAAAGACTCGACTCAAATGAATCTTGGGCAAAGTAATGGACCTACAAAATGGTAAGCTGAAACAAAACATGGATTGAGAAGAACGTGGGCAGGGACTTGACTGAAATGAATCTTGGACAAAGTAATGGAGCTGCTAAATTGTAAGCTGAAACAAAACACAAAACATGGATTGAGCAGGTAAGAAAAACTGTCATGATAAAAGTAGTGTATTCAGGAAGACGAAAGGTTCTAATGGAGTAAGCTATCACTAAACGGCGTTGAGTGGGCCCAGTGCAAATCGTCGGATAGATAGCTTACTCCTGCTCTAACAGTGCAGCTCCACCGTCTGCCAGGCAACGTCGGGTTGAAATTAAGGACACTGTAAGCCTTGCACCCAGCGACGTGTACTTGTATTGTATTCTGTGAGAAATCTACTTGTTAGGAGTAACTTAATGTTTAGATGATTTGTACCAATATTTGTGTGAATTGGGAAAATTCAGCAGAAATTGTTGAAATAGTAGTTTTGGGTAGCTGACATTACATAATCAGGGTGCCAGTCAGGGTAATCCAGGTAGCTGAATCCATTTCTGCAGTTAAAATTGCAATTCCAACAACTTGAATTACCATTCATGATATAACTTTAAACATTAGCTTATTCCTAAGGTTTTTTATGAGACACTAAATAAGTAATTATATAAAATCAGTTTTGGGTAGCTGGAATTATGTAATCAAGGTACCACTAGGGGTAATCTAGGTAGCTAAATCCATTTCTACAGTTAAAATTGCAATTCCAAAAACCAAATTATCATTCCTGGAATAACCACAAAAAATACATATCCTCTAAACATTAGCTTATTCCTAATTTTTTTATAAAACACTAAATAAATAATTATTTAAAATCACTTTTACAATATCTCAGAATATATCTCATGACCTAAAAATGGAACACCTAACAACGCATCTTCACAGACCAAGAACTACGGAATCACCCTTTTCATTCTAGGTAGGATGACGGAGGGATCGTACCATTCGAGCCTTTTTCATGCTTTTCCTGGAGGTCCGTAGGAAACAGCAATCCTACAAACTCATGTCCCAAATGCTCCCATTTAAGTTATGTTGAATGGTCAAAACTCTGAATAATGTTCTGAAGTTTTTAAAGAGGGAAAGCTTTTCAGCCAAGTTTTATCAGCTTTCGGAGCAATTTCTAGAAATGTATTTTCACGTGGACTTTCTATTAACAGATGTAGTAGAGATTTGTTATTAATCTTCTGAATTATAAGTTTTGATGAAGAAATCCAAATTTTCCATCAACTTACGAATCACAAAGAGACTTTTACAACACAACCGAATTGCTCTCAGAAAGTTTGCGTTGAACAAATCCATGATGTGAAACAGCGAGTCTTGATGTTGGGGCGCATACTCCATATAGGGTAACTCCGCGGTTAGTTAGGAAATTTGTAAGCGGAGCTATGGGTCAAAATAGTCTTAGGGGTGTCGGGGTAAGTAAAAACCCTCTCTGTTTGTAATAAGCCCATGGTTTAAATCCAGGGTTTAGGGTTTTGTGGGTGCCCATGGTTTAAGACCAGGGTTTTGTAAAGCCGCGCAGTATAAATAAGCGCTTATGTAAAATGGAGAGGTTAGGCTTTTTGATGTAAGAAAAGATAAGGCAAGTAAGATTGGTTTTTGTAAGGAGGAAAGAAAGATCTGCAGCTGTGTGCGCAGAAGCCTGCAGCTGTGTGCGTGGACGACCTCTGCAGCTATGTGCACAGAGGGTTTTTGTAAGGAGGAAAGAAAGATCTGCAGCTGTGTGCGCAGAAGCCTGCTGCTGTGTGCGCGGCTATTAAGAACGGAAGGAATCTGCAGCTGTGTGCGCAGATAAACTGTGGTTTTGAGGAAAGAGGAATAAAACGCAGTTTTTGGACGTAGCCCCTACACTGGGGGTGAACCACGTTATATGTGGTGTTGTGGTTTTGTTGTGTTGTTTCTGTTTCTGTTATTTTCATGCATCTAACTGATTACATTTGATAACATAAGATCTCTGCTAATATCAAGCTTCGCAGTGAATTCCCTGTAGTGGGTTACGCACGTTTGGTTTGTCTTTTATGCTCTGAATTTATATGTGAATGAATGATAAGTAAACAGGAAGTTGAATAATAATTGTTTAGAAAGGCAATGGTACAGTAATCCCCCTCTTTGCATGCAGAAACCTGATTCTGCGGCACCCCATTGCTGTTTCGAGTGAGACTACAACCTGCGCGCAGGTTGTTGCCGAAAGGGCCAACACAGTGGGTCGTTTGTTGGTGCGAAGTATACAGCGTTAACCCGGGTCTGCCCAAGTGNTACAGCGTTAACCCGGGTCAGCCCAAGTGCCAACAAATTGGTTCCGTTGCCGGTTGAACTCAGTAACTGCTCGCGAGGGGTTACCTGGTACCACAAGGGCTCTGTTCTGCGGGCCCTTGATGAAGGCCATCGGTCATTGGTTCGCTAAGATCTGTTTGCAACGAGTTTGCTATTGATACAAGTACTTCTTTTCGTGACGCGGAACGACAGTCTTGCTACGATCTCTGTGGTAAGTTTTGAATTTATTAGGCTTAAACGTTAAAATATTATTGGTATATTGCTGTTGCATCTGATTATTAGTTTAGTCGTACTAACATATGGTTGCAAGTGCCACTCTCTCGGATGAGCAACGCGGGTTGCTGCGAAACGGGAAAAGGTATAAGCCGACTTTTAGCCACTCTCCCGTAAGCCATCTCACCGTGCCCACCCCTGTAAAGCCTGAAGAACCAGACTCCGCAAACCACCCTGAGAGTGAAAACCCGCCAGCTACCCCGCAACGCCGCCCCGCGACCCCTGACCTTCCGCCGCAATCTGCGAGTCAACCAGGTTCAAGTATTCCGGCCACAGGCCAACCTACCTGCGCAAAACCCCCCCCTTCTACCGCCAGCCCCCTTCCCCAAACCGCCCGCAATTCCATGGCCCACCTTGTTGATGATANGTTGCCTATTTTCAAAGGCACGGGATCAGAAGACCCAGAACAGTTTTGGTTTTTGTGTGAGGCCGTCTGGAACGCGAAAAGCATTACCGACCTGGATATGA
>LPNX011104758.1:0-25749 GCA_001517045.1 Pseudotsuga menziesii
CAGAAAAATGACCAAAATTCGCATATCAATGACCAAAAATCAGTTTTGGTGGCTAATTTATGGTCTTTTATTACGCGACCAAATTTGGTCATATTTTAGCATGTCATGTGACCAAACAATGAAATACAAATGACCAGAAAAATGACCAAAATTCACATATCAATGACCAAAAATCAGTTTTGGTGGCTAATTTATGGTCTTTTATTACGCGACCAAATTTGGTCATATTTTAGCTTGTCATGTGATCATTAAGTTGGTCACAAATGTGGTCATATATTTGGTCATTGATTCAAATATATGACCAAATTAATGACCAAATATATGACCAAATTAATGACCAACCGACAAGCTATAAATGACCAAAATAAAAATGACCAATTTTGGTCATGTAATAAAAGACCGCAAATTAGCCACCAGCGATCGCCAAACCAAAAGTGGTCATTGATATGCGGATTTTGGTCATTTTTTGGTCACTAATCTCTCATTTTCCACTAGTGTTTGGTCTAGGAAGTGAACTGGTTATTTTTAGTCCTTTCACACATGCACTAGTGATATATCTATTCAAACAAGGACATGTACACCCTCATTTAATTCGTTGGAGTGCTAAATTTTTTATTTGGGTGATTTGGGTTTGACTAGGGGACACTTATGTGTATTTTTGTCCATTTTGGCTCTCCTCGGAGCATTTATTGTTACCTAGAGCCTCCCACACACCTCTACTTTCTCACCCATGCATTCCTTAGAGTCTTTATTTCTCAAGGACACTTCCATCACATCCACACCATGATTCATGACCGTTTGGGATGATTTGGAGCTTGTTTGGTCCACCTAGGGGGGATTGAGGCCAATTTTAGCCATGTCACATGTACACTCATATTTGGATTCCTAAGACTCATAAATTGATACATATGTTATATAAACCCATTCTTAACACAATTATATGTTAGACAGTTCAATAATATCCACTTTTTGTTCACATGTGTATGAAAATTGTTCCTCTTTCAAGATTTGTTGTTGGTTTTTAAAAGTAATTCGAATTGTGAGAGTCTTTTGTGCTCCTAAATCATGTTGTAAATAAAATTCTCACATTTATTCACTCAATCAAGTGAGGATTCCACTCCTTTGATTCTCCACCTTGGACATTTGTTTGTTGGGTTGTCAACATAGATAACCATTCATGCAACACAATGGGAAACTCAAAAAAGAAAATATCATGGATGTCTATGTAGATGTGTCAACCAAGCCACTCTGTTGGGTTCCACCGAGATCCTTCACTTTCTTTTTGTGCAAACTATGACTCTCTGGATTCCACCCAATCTTGGATCTCTTATTTCATGGTCCAGTATTTTTTGCTCAACGCAACAAAGCTGTACATATCGACCTGATAGAGAAAACCTTATTCGACAACACCTGTGACACATATGTCATCTCACCCAAGATATCTCTCTTTTATAGGTAACTTCCAGAACCAAGTTTCCACAGTTGTATGATAGTGTGTTTTAGAACCTTGTCTCCGCGCCAAGACTTCCAACAAAGTCCAAGGGTGGATTACTTGTATTCACTGTACTTAAATAGCTAAGCTATGATCCAACCTTTCTTTATGAAACCTAAGTAAATAAACAATAGCTATGCACCAGAATCATATCTAGTAATACAATGCGGAAATCATACATAGGCTACATTTTTAAACAAATCTATAGTGATTCATTCACTACAATAATCACACATATATCTAAGCTACTTTCAACATTCGCATATATACACAGAATATAATGTGGAAACCCATCAAGAAAACCACAAGGTGCTCTTCATCTGGAATGAGGAAATACATGCATCTTCTTCTCTAACTTTACAGAATCTTCCTCCCTCTCATGTTCTCTGATATTCTCTCTTTTATCTTTCTACTCTACTTCTACTAGCAATTCGCACACAGCATGGATTGACTAAAAATTCCCTACACATTTGTGCACTCAACTGTAGATTCCTCACTCTAATGCACTCAATGATACAGAGCCATTTACTAATAATGCCTACTAAGTCTATCTAAAGAGATTAATCCGTCAATGTCTAATCATGAACATATAATTCTAGTCTATCTCAAGAGTCTTACCAAGAGTCTACCCAAGAATCTAACCCACATACAGATTTTGTTCCTTCTTTTATAGCTCTATTATAGACTCGGTACAGGTCCCATACATGCTTGATATAGACTCAATACCGAGTCGATATAGACTCTATACAGACTCATTAGAGACTTCTTTTTTGTCTTTATCTCAGCCGACTTACAATATCTAGCCAATAGGTTGTCTCTCCTATTCTAGCCAACTGAGCTCGTACCCATGCTCGTTAAGGGCGGTCTATTTCTTAGGAGTATGCCTTACTGTCATTTTTTGTCCATTAAACTATTTGCACACCTTCTTCTGCTGATATTCTATCATACCATCTCATGTCACATTCTATCCTTCTATCGTAGCTTACTTGTCTGGTGTAGCTTCATTTTCCAACACCTTCTCCTCCTCCTCCTCTTCTTCTTCTCTTTTACTTCCTCTACCGCAACATTTTTCCCCTTCTCCTTTATGTTGCTTCCTCAGTTGTAGCTCCTTCCTCTTCTCCTTTATGTTCTTCTCCATTCTTAGGCAGAATATTGCATGAATTTCACACTATTGTCCCTAGGCCCAACGGGTGTTAAGAATTTTTAAGGATCATGACCTATATTCCTACATGACCTTAGTGAGTGAAGAGCCTTTATCCAATGTAGGGCGAATTAAAGAGAGACTCAATATGCACCATTCCTGTCAATTTTTAGGAGACAAGTTTTGTGGAGCATTTCTGATCAATCTATTAGGAATCAGAAAAAAAACGTTGAAAATCCACTTCCCAAATGGGATGATTTATCTTAATTTTGAGCATATTTGAAAAATTTGCAATTGTTTGATATATACGATCAGGAATTTGAAGATGAAATTATCAGAATTTTTTCTATGGACTTTTTCCCAACATCAGAGGAAATTTGAGGTCTAAAATGCACCTCCTAAGGAAAATAATTAAATAATAGTTAAAATAATAAAAAAATAGTTATTAATTTTGGAGGAAGAATGAAAAAAACTACATTTTTTTTCTTATTTTTGACATTTCTCCCTATTTTTTTACTCAAATTCTAAGTGGGAGAGATCATTAGGTGTGGAATTTAATTCCGCATCCAACGAGTACCCACACTTCATACTTTTGACAGACCCCACTACCCCAAAAACAAGAAATACCTGAAAAATGTGATGATGACATCATCATCACATTTTTCAAGTATTTCTTGTTTTTGGGGTAGCGGGGTCTGTCAAAAGTATGAATTGTGGGTACTCGTTGGATGCAGAATTAAATTCTACATCCAACGAGCTCTCTCGCTCAGAGATTCAGTAAAAACACAGGAAGATATGTCAAAAATACGAACAAAAAAAGTAGTTTTCTTTTATGACAAATATGTCAATTCAACCATTATCGTTTATTCATTTGATTGAAATTCTATTGGTTCTTGAATTCCAACTCACAAAATTTATTGTTGGTGTGTTTTCTTATAAGGCCCATTTTAGACCCCAAATTTCCTCTAATGAGTGGACGAACTAATGGAATAACCTTGAGATTTGTGGATTGGATGTTATCATGGTTCAATGGATATTGTGTATAATAAGATCCTCATAGAGTTGAGAACTCATCCGAAGAAGAGGATGTTCATCGGAAGAATTTTTATTTGAAGAAGAACATTCGTTTTGCGTTGCATGGGATCCAATTTCTCCATGCAGAAATTCGCTACCTCCTGCATGCACTCAAATTTGCAAAGAGATAAAGATCAAGGGACTCCAGTAATCTCCACAAGGAAGCAGAGATCAAGAGGGAGAAGGGAAAACAATAAAAGAAAGTACTTGAATTTTTTTATTATATGCTAGTTATATCTATATGATTTTGAATTTTTTCATTACAATCATATAGAGATTCATATACTTGTGATTAGGAATTGTGAGCATATATTTTGATTGTATTTCCTTTATTGGAAAATAACAGAATTCATAAATATAATAATATAAGCATGCATAAGATATGAATATACATTTTCACGATTTTTTCATAAATATATAAATGTAGAGTTGCATGAATTATTCATGAGATATGAATGTTGTGCTCCATGATTGGTCATAAAGTTATGACTATAGAGATGCATGATTGATTCATGAGATATGAATGTTGGGATGCATGATTGTTCATAAGGATATGAATATAGAGCTACATGATTATTCATGAGATATGAATGTTAGAATGAATGACTATTTGATTATCATATGCTTTTTATAAAAACATATTTTATTTCATTACAATATGTACTTGTGGGATTAGGAATGATGTTATGGTATCAACATGATTAAAAGCATATGTTACAATTTTTATATTTATTAGTAAATAGAAAACTCATGTTAAGAAGAATAAAGGGTTTCATAAATCTTCATGACATTTAAATATAAGACTGATATAGAACTGCAAAACATTACATGAAATATAAATGGGTTTTTGTGGAGACATTGATTTAATGTGTACATAACTATATGAACAAATGCAAATACATTGAATTATTTAGGTGATTAAAATTCATGAGATATGGTTATATTGAAGCAATGGTTAAAGTGTTTTTCATGTCATTATGTGTTGTTTGTCATTTTAGTGAAATGACTAGATTATGCAAGGTTGATAATAACGCGATTGAATTTTTCTTGTAGTGAAAAACTATATGCCTTGACCTACAAGTAAAAATGACATGTATTAAATGAAGATTAATTTTGATTTTTTATCCTAAAAGAGAGAGGGATGTTGTGAAGAAATAATCTTTTGGTATCATATCGAGAGATTCCTATGTATTATAAAGAATTTAGTATAGAATATCTAATCCTATTCAGAGAGAGGTAAATACCTTTGAAGATAATTAAAATATCTTATTTACATTCATGTGTCAAGAAGAGATTCAAATATAGATGAGAATGAGTCTCTATGATGGAGGAATCAGATCATGATTCACCCATCCTAGTAGTGAGAGGCAATAGCTAGATTCACTAGCTCCTGAAGAACCAATAAAACTGGTTGATATATCTTCTATTAAGAGGAGATTTCCATGATGCTCATATTCAGAAGGAAGCTGAGAACTGTATTCGAGAATATTGTTATGTTTCTTATGATTAGTGGTGTGGGAGTAACCAAAAAAATATTTTCCTTAGTTAAGGAAAATGTATAGTGAAAGAGCTTGAAGAGTTTCAGGATGATGGACTACAAATCCATGGCCACACATATGTAGATAAATATGAAATTTTATAATTCTTATTTCGTATTTGGAGGATATCAATTTAGATGAGATGTATTTGGTCAGTCATAGGTCATAAGATCTATTATATTCTTCGCAGTATGTAGATAGACATGTACAAAGCATGTGTTGTGGTACCTACTTAGTACAAGTGTATGTGGACTCAGATATGTCTTGGTTAGTGAAATAGAGTTTCAAAGATAAATGAAATATGACTAGTATAGTGATCGATGAAAGATTACATGTGTTTCTATAGATATTTGATGTTGAGAAGCACTAAAGATTTATGATGTTTTTAGTCAGTTATATGTGAGACTTGGTACATATCCATAGATAAGTAGCATTGTTAGGATTCTTACTAAGCCTATGTCTGAGAAAATATTGGTATAGTACAAAATAAATCCTCCAGATGAAGAGGGAGTATTCATGTGTCTTCACATGAGGAAACAAATAAAGTCCCCACAAGTTAGTCATGGTTAATGAATCAAGACGCCAGGGGATGTTATACCTTGTGGAGAGAATCCACATGACTAGAGACATGGTCAATGTCTCAGAGACTATTTATACTTAAGAAGAGTTATATTCTGGACTGTCAGAGGATAGTTAAACCTCTCAGAGAGGTAGTTAGGGTGTTACAGTATAAAGAGAAGAATCATTGAAAAAGTGATCAGGCCTTGAATAACATCACATAGAATGGAAATATCATAGATAACTTCTCCAGATAGCAGAATATTCATGAAGTCAACAAATTTTCAAAAGTGCAAGAAAAGAAGAGACTTTCTCTCAAAATAATATTACAAAATAATATTACACATTTGTTGTATATTGTTGTATATGATGTATTTAAAACCCATGGTTTCTAGTTTAGAGAAAATTTATTTTGGATTGGATCCATGTTAGAATAATCAACCCATAGTTTACCCACTTAGACATTAATTCATTTATTTTTGTCTTATTTTCCTAGTTCATGTGTCCCACCTTGTGCAAGTTGCTATTTGCCTATCCATAGAGGTCAAACTTGCCATATTTGACTCATGTAGTGCTTGGGAAAGACTTAGGAATCAAATATACTTTATTCCTAGCCTCCTAGGTGCCTATCTGCTTTCTCTGCTTTATTGCCTACTTTTTCAGTGTTTTAAGGCACATAGGAAAGCCAGACTAGGTGAGGTGAACTAGTTTTTTGTCCTCTTCATCCTCCACTCTTTTCTCCATGCAAAAGAATGTATGAGATTCCATTTCATCACTCTTTAGCTTTCCCATGTTCCCTTGCCAATTCATGAGCTCCATGACAGATTTGGGATTAGCTTTTTACACTTATGGGGGATTTGCTTATTTTTGGTAAGCCTGCTTTATGCTAGATTTGGATGCTTCCTCATGCATTCAATTTCTTGATGTATTATATTTATTCAGAAACCTATGTTACTATAGGTTTGGCTATTGTACACTCAGTTAATATAATTTTGTGTTACAGCTCCATATTCAGTCTCTTTTGTGAGCAATTTTGCATGATCAATTGTTAATTGTTGTGAGTGAAATTAATCTATTGCTGGCCTGAATTTATACATGGTATCAAAGCCATTTTAGGTTGTTACTCTTCTTCAAAAAAAAATTTGCAGGTTTGACATCAAGACTGGGAGCCTTCTACTGACAGCCGGGGCAGATTTTCTAAAGCTATGCATTCACAGAAAACTATCTTGACTCCCTTCAACTATTTTGAATGGAAAGCAAATATGGAGATCTTGTTGAGAGTGAAAGGCCTCTACAGGGTGACTATGGATACAGAAGCAGATCCCAATGCTGCTGCAGAGAAGATCAAATGGCACAATCGGAGAGATGAGGCCTATGGCCTCCTATGTCTCAGTATTTCCCGAGACCTCCTTTTCCATATCGATGGATTAACTTCACCGGATCAAGTATGGGAGAAAATTTCTGATCTCTTTGGAAAGACAGATGAGATGAGGGGACACCAGATCGAAAATGAGCTGATTTCCTTGAGTCCTAGTAATTTTGAATCACTGCAGCTATATTTCTCCAAGTTCAAAGCACTAGTCTTGCAGCTGAAACAGTGTGGTATCGAAAAGAAAGATGATCAGCTCATACTTCCCATCCTCTCAAAGCTAGGACCTAAATACTCAATCTTTGTTTCGACCTTCTATGCCACAAAACTCACAGCTCGAACCTGGAAGATGCCTAGCCTTGAAGATTTCATGGAATCTCTCACACAAGAACAGGACAAGCTGGTGATGATGGGCACCATCAAACCATCCAAAGACCAAGCACTGGTTGTTGGAGATTCGAAGGTGGATTCAAAAAGAAAAAAGAAAGCTAAAAAGCCACCTGAGCAAAATAGAGACAAGAAACAGTCTCCAGAGGATCAACAAGGTCCCAACAAAAATACCCAGAAGAAGAAAAACAAAGGTGAAATGAATAAGTGCACATACTGTAATAAGGGCAATCACACTGAAATATCTTGTATGAAAAAGTAGATTGATGTGCTGGCCCAACTCCTGGAGAAGAATGGAATCTCCCTTCCAGAAAGCTCAAAGAAGAGAGAAGGAGGATCAAGTTCAGATGACAGAGAGAGAGTTCATGCATTGGTTGCTAGCACATCAAGCTCACCCAGTTTTATCATTGATTCTGGAGCTTCAAGACACATGGTTTTAACTAAGGAGGCCTTCTCCTCACTGGACAAGTTGAAAGGACCATCTATTGTACTGGGAGATGACTCTCTCACTGAAAGTTTGGGCAAAGGGAGGATTGATCTTGATCATGGTCAGTTCAACAATGTGCTGTATGTGCCTGGCCTCGCCTCCAACCTTCTATCAGTGTATCAGATGACTCACATTGGGTCTCCTAAGAAATTCATATTCTCCCCTGATGAAGTTGAGATCACAGAAATCTCAAGTGGTAGAGTCATTGCAAAAGGAGTTGCAAATCATGCTCAAAAGGTATACATGTTCTCACACTTCCTACCTTACTCAAACCCCTCTGCTCTTCTTATCCATGCTAATGAAGCTAGAAAGCTATGGCATGAAAGATTTGGCCATCTAAATTACAAGTATCTTTCTGATCTTAGTGAGAAAGAAATGGTCATAGGGCTGCCCAAGATAAAAATTTCCAAAGGAGTTTGTCAAGGTTGTATCCTAGGAAAACACCCAGAGCACAAATTTGAGAAAGCTAGTCATGAGAGAACCTCTGCACCCCTCGAGCTGATTCACAGTGATGTTGCTGGCCCATTCCCTCATATGTCCATGAGTCAGGTCAAATATGCATTGACCTTTATTGATGAATTTTCCAGGTATTGCCGGGTTTACTTCCTGAAACACAAGTCTGAAGTTTTTGGCCTCTTCAAAGTCTTTAAGGCTTTGGTTGAGAACCAGTCTGGGAGGAAACTCAAGGTCCTCAGATCTAACAATGGTGGTGAGTATTTCAAGTCTGAGTTTATTAACTATTGTGTAGATGCAGGTATTCAGATGTAGCATTCTATCCCTTACACACCACAGCAAAATGGTGTTGCTGAGAGGAAGAACAGATCACTGAAGGAGATGGCAACATGCATGATGGAGGCCAAAACTTTTCCTCCAAAGTACTGGGCCAAAGCTATCAACTATGTAGCCTATATATAGAATAGGGTGCCTCACAAACAGCTTGATGGCATAACTCCCTTTGAAGCATGGAGTGGGCACAAGACAGATGTGACCCATTTCAGGATTTTTGGCTCAAAGGCTTGGGCTAGGATTCCAACAGAGAAGAGGAAGGCTTTGCAGCCCCAAATCCAAGAGTGTCTTTTTGTTGGATACTCTAAAGATTCAAAAGGGTAAAAGTTGATAAATTTGAGCAAAAACAAATCCTTCATTGAAAGGTGTGTTCAGTTTGAAGAACCCCTTGCAACAGTGGAAGTTGGTGAAGCCTCTTCACCACCTGAACCTCAAGAAGTAAGTAAAGAGTTTGTTGAACATGCTGATTCTGATTTGTCTAATGGATATGAGTTTATTTCAGACCCAAACAGCACCAAAATTCCAAAATGGGCATCCAAGACACTACATGCAGCAGGAGAGCTAGTTGGGGATCCCAATGACCCAAGGAGGACTAGATCACAATTTGAGAGTGGTCTGTGCATGAAGGACCCTATGTTTTCTGAAAAATGCTATTTGATGGTGGATTCTGATCCTTAAACATATGAAGAAGCAGCAGGAGATCCAAGATGTCAAGCTTCCATGAAGGAGGAGTTCAACTCGCTACAGAAGAGCAACGCATGGGAGCTAGTGGATCTTCCTCCAGGAAGAAAGTTAGTCCAGTGTAAGTGGGTCTATAAGACCAAATTTGATACGGATGGTTCAACACTGAAGTAAAAGGCTATATTGGTAGCTAAACTCTACTCATAGGTTCATGGCATCGATTACAATGAGACCTTTTCCCCAGTGGCAAAGATGGATTCCACCAGGCTAGCTCTAGCCATTGCAGCCTCAAGGCAATGGGAGGTACATCATATGGATGTAAAGTGTGCCTTATTGAATGGATATCTCACTGAAGAGATATATATGCAGCAGCCTCAAGGTTTTTCTACTAACCCTTCTCTTGTGTGCAGGTTGAGAAAGTCATTGTATGGGCTAAAGCAAGGCCCGAGGACTTGGTATGCCAAGATCAATAGCTTCTTGCTATCTCTGAATTTTGTTCGGTGCAAATCAGATCCAAATGTCTATTTGAAGTTAATTAATGGTTCATTAATGATCATTGTGTTATATGTTGATGACCTCCTCATTACAAGAATCTCACGGGCTGAGATTGCTTCCTTAAAGGGTGCTATGAACCAAGCCTTCTCCATGACAGATTTGGGGCTCTTAAGTCAATTTCCGGGGCTTGAGATTGCTCAAACCAAAGCTGGAATCAAGGTGTACCAGTCAAAGTATGCCTTGGATTTTCTGATAAAATTCAGAATGCAATATTGCAAAGCAATCAAAACTCCTTTCCTTTCAGGAGTGAAGCTAGAAGAAGATGATTCTCCACCGATGGTAAACAATACACTGTATAGGCAATTGATTGGATGTTTATTGTATCTGACACATACTAGACCTGATCTTTGTTATGTAGTAAGTGTGGATTCTAGATACATGGATCAGCCTCATGAGATTCATTGGAAAGAATCCAAAAGGATCCTTCACTTTGTTCAGGGAACAAGGACACATGGGATCTTCTATAAAGCAAAATTTGATCTTGATTTGATTGGATTTACTGATAGTGATTGGGCAGGTGATAGCACAGATAGAAATTCCACTTCAGGATATGTGTTCATGCTTGTAGAAGAACCAATCAGCTGGTTAAGCAATAAACAGAGTTCCATTGCACTCTCATCTACATAAGCTGAGTACAGAGGAGTTGTTAATGCAGCAACTCAATGTTTATGGTTGCAGGGATTACTTCGAGAGTGTGGCTTCGAACCTGAGTAATCCACTACCATCTACTGTGATAACTAGAGTACCATTTGAATCTACAAATATCTAGTTCAGAAGCAGAGAACCAGACACATATAGATTCACATGCACTACATCAGAGAGCTTGTGCATGATGGCACCATTCACCTACTCTTCTGATCAACTTCAGAACAAGTAGCTGATATCTTCACCAAACCATTTTATGAGAAGAACTTCAGCAATATCAAATCACTACTGGGGATTGCTGATCATGCTGTGAAAGCATGAGTGGAGACAGGATTCTACAAATTTGTTTTAGAGTCCATGTTTAAGGGAGGATTTTCCCAAGTTGGTTTTGCCTCTTTCCTTGGTTGTATGGACTTGCAGTATGTAAAAGGGTGACTAAGCCTTGTTGCTAGGCCCTATATTTTTGATATATTACTCATAAATTCAGGCTTAAGGGGGGGTGTTAGAATAATCAACCCATAGTTTACCCACTTAGACATTAATTCATTTATTTTTGTCTTATTTTCCTAGTTCATGTGTCCCACCTTGTGCAAGTTGTTATTTTCCTATCCATAGAGGTCAAACTTGCCATATTTGACTCATGTAGTGCTTGGAAAATCCTTAGGAATCAAATCTACTTTATTCCTGGCCTCCTAGGCACCTATCTACTTTTTCTGCTTTATTGCCTGCTTTTTCAGTGTTTTAAGGCACATAGGAAAGCTAGACTAGGTGAGGTGAACTAGTTTTTTGTCCTCTTCATCCTCCACTCTTTTCTCCATCCAAAAGCATGTATGAGCTGCCATTTCATCACTCTTTATCTTTCCCATTCTCCCTTTCCAATTCATGAGCTCCATGACAGATTTGGGATCAACTTTTTACACCTATGGGGGATTTGCTTATTTTTGGTAAGCCTGCTTTATGCTAGATTTGGATGCTTCCTCATGCATTCGATTTCTTGATGTATTCTATTTATTTATAAACCTATGTTATTACAGGGTTGGCTATTGTACACTCATTTAATATAATTTTTTGTTACAGCTCCATATTCAGTCTCTTTTGTGAGCAATTTTGCATGATCAATTGTTAATTGTTGTGAGTGAAATTAATCTATTGCTGGCCTGAATTTCTACAATCCATATGATGTTACTATGTGTAATTAGTTTTTTGGTCTTTGATAATATCTTATGTATTTTATGCTTAGTACCAAGCATATGTTTGAGTACCTTTGAGGTACATTAGAATAGGCTATTTATTGTATTTTTATACATGGAAAACCTAGTATATGATTGATTTATCCAACTATTGTCTTAGCCTAATATAAGTGATGTAAATTTCATCTAGTAATACAAAATATAAATGTAAATTGTGGCTAGTACTACAAAATATAAGTGTACTGTGGATAGTACTACATAAGCAAGATGCATGTCAAAGAGTACTACATAATTTATTTTTTTGGATAGTACTACATGATAAGGAATATTGTATCTTGGGGAGCTATGTAATGTCCCAAATTTTGCATTGGTTCACAATGGCCAAATAATACTTTCCATATTCATGAAAGTTGTCAAATTGATGCTAAAGGTCAAATAATTGCCAAGGAACAAAATCACCAGTTTCCTAGGTTGGGGGTGGAAGCTTTGAGATTTGGAATAAGGGGAACAATAAATGATGTTTGAACATTATACTAGAATAAATATTTAATAAAGGATATAAATAAATAAATACAATATAAAATCAAAATGGAAAGTGATCTTGAGGACACATGGAGCATGTGGGACCCACACTAGCTAGAATTCCCATGTTAAATGGCATACACCTATTGCAATCTCAAATATATGGAAATCCTAATGTTTTGGATGTATTATAAGGTAAATATATTTGTCCATATACTTCAGAGGTATAATTTTGGATGAAGTGTAACTAACATGAGCAAGGAAGAGCCAAATGGGGAGTTTCATGGACACTTGGCTAGATTCCCCTTACACTTATGACATCTATGACACAAATGATGGAGATTCTATGAAATTTATGACACAAGTCAGATATGAATACTTAAATCTGACATATCTGAAATATCAGGTCAAAATAGAGCATCCAATAGAGATATCATGTGATTTGGAGAATCCCAATGGGTTCCTACTCAATTTAGGAGAAGATGGAAGGTGAAGAGAGAGGCCACATGGCATAGAATGAGAAGCCTCACCAATTCGAATTGGATTTTGTTTATGGATGTATTTGGAATTTTATGAGACCATTAATTTTCATAAAATTCAGTGATCATCCATTAAAAGGATATTTTTTATTAGTTGTAAAATTTGTTGTTGTGAAGAGAGAGAGCTAGTGAGTGACTAGTTCATGCTTAAGACAATTTCGAGGGTGAAAGATTACCATGCTAATTGGTGATTGGAGACACCACTTACTGGATTTATAATATACAGGTGCATATATATAATCTCTTTTACACTTCAGTATTTAGATCATTACCCCTCCCATCTCACATTCTTTCACCATATTTCAGCCCGGTGGAGTGAGGCGCACTTGGTGAGCCATTTAAATTTTTGAGGGAGCTCCTCTTGCTACATAATTTTTTATTCTGATGTAAATAATATTATATCTCTTTTCAGCAAGTTATCAGTTCTAAATTCCAATATATGTCATGTATTATTGATCGGTAATAAAGAAACAGTGTCATTTCCCACTTCCTTGTTGCAAACTCTTATACTATTGGTATATTTAAATGGATGTGTAAAAATTTATTATTCATGAATGAATGGAATGTAAATTAATAATATTTTAGTTTTAATATTCATTAACATATATTTGGTGTCCATTGGGTCAAATTCCATAACCATTGGATTAAATTGCATCTCATTTCCCCAAGGGTTCAAAACTAGTTTTTATATATCGGATTGAAGGAAGTGATAATAAATATGGGAGTTCGATTCATTCCAAAAACGAGTCCCTTTTGGTGTCATATTCATATAACCTGCATAAATTTGATAATTTTATTTTGTTTTTGTACATTTGGGAGGCCATTCCGGAAATTACACGGGAGGGATTTGAGCCCAAAAATTGCTAGTTAAAGCATCTATCTTATTCAGAATTTGATATAGACTTCAAGAAGTAATTGGAATTCCATAATACATACCTAAAAATTATTATTAAGGTATTATATCACTCATACACCTTATGGTACAATTTGGGATCATTTGGAGCTATTTGGAGTCATCTACCATAGGGGGTTGAACCTCAAAACTACTAGTAAATTCATGGAGTTCTCTTGAATACCTATTAGAACCCAAAAACACATATTATGATGCAAATATAATTTAATTAATGTATTATAACAGATAAAATTATCATACCAACCATTAGTTAAGGTTGTACAGTGCTCGGAAGAGATTTGTTCCACGACCCATGGGGATTTCCAGCACCCAAATTGACTAGTCTTGTCCCAAAACTTCTTCCCTTGAAAATTGAATACCATGGTTGGGTATATAATTTTATTATATGTTTTATATACATTCTCATATTTCCCATAACCCCTTAGTATATTCCTCACCAAGTTTGAAATAAATTGGAGTAATTTTTGGATCAATTTAATTCATTTAACTAGAGTTGTAAGAAGTTGAATTTGAGTACACTTTGAAATAATTGAAGAATTGGTATTTTGATAAAATTTCCAAAAATGGGAAATTACAGTGGTATCGAATCATGGTATTGGAACCTATTTAATTTATTTATGGTATAGATGAATTGAAGAAAGCCAAAAAGTCAAGTGGTGAGGAGATGACCAAGCAAGATAAGCAAGCATTCGAATTGATGGCTAGCCAATTTATGGGTAGTATAATTTTCCATGATGAAGAGAGAAATAAGACCATCCATTTTGAAAACAAGAATTATTTGTTTACTGAATTTATGAAAAATAATTCAAATAAGAACTCATTAAGGAATAGTCATCAATGCACAAGTAGGGAGGAGACCAAGGAGCTACAAATTTGTGTGGGTGGTGAAGAAGAAAAATCATTACATCAAGAGGATAGAAATTCACTCCAAAATGAATTTGAAAAATATGATGAAACATCACATGAAAAGGAATAATAGTACCTTAAAACTATTGGATATCATTCTGAAACAAATTCTACAATGGACATGGACAAAAGGTAATATGCTGATGGATGTTTGAACTATGATGGAGTACCTAATGATGGGTGCTCACAAATCTATGTTGGTGACATAGATATCATATCTAAAAATGTTGCTGAAATCCAAATTTCTCATGAGAATAAAGATTAAGACCTTGTAGCAGCAAGGGAAGAACCAAGATCAACTTCCCCATCACCACTTAAGCTTCAAGGAGTTGATCAAATCTAGAATGAAGAAGAAGAGGAGGTTCACTCTCATGAACCATCCTTCATTGAAGGATCCTTGAAGATGAGTGAGAGGGATATCCAAGAATACCTTAGCATAACCCATGACACTCAATCATTGGTATCAAATTCTTGTTGGAGATCCACTTCCTTGGAGGAGCCATCATTCCTTTAAGACATGGAGAAGATTCAAAGAGAAATGTGCAACATCGAAGATTGTAAAATGGTAGATTGTTTGGAGGATTCTCATGACATGGATGATCATGAGAGATGTATAAATTTAAATGTTCTTGATGGGTTTGAATTTGAATTTGAATATATGCAAACACTTGATGTGGTGGAAGAGGAACTTGAATTGTCTCTTGATGAAGGTTATGCAAATTTTAAAGAAGAGCATGATTCCTGTACATTGGAACCAATCAATGACAAAGGTTGTTTTGAAAGATATGCATGATACTACCCATATGGATCCTTACCATGATGAACATTATGCACTTTTTTATCATTTGGGTGAGTTAGTTCATTCTCCTACATCATACAATTCCATATTTTGCAGCATTCATCCTACTGAAGTATGGGTGAAAAGTTTCTTTTTATGGTGGCACATGAAGAGTATGTACGTTCTATTTCTCATTTTGATGATGGAATTATTAGAGAACCCTATTATTTATATTTATAGAAGAATCCTTATTTACATTATGATTATACACATCTACATGGGTGCACCTATGATATTCACTTGAGTCACTTGGAGACTCATGACTTTCCTTTCTCCTTTCCTAGTCTACTTGAAGTTGGAGGAACTTCATCCCACACTTGGGGGAAGAGTTATATGATTGAACAAAAATTTTATTGGAAGCAACATCCTTTGATTTTACATGATGATATACATATTCATGAGTGTATTGATGAGACTTCTTTGAGCCACTTGAATTCTTCATGTTTTCCTTACTCCTTATTTTGTTCAGATTTTTGGGGAGGTTCTCCATTCACTTATGGGATGAAAGAACACATAGATGATTATATTGATGCACATTACCTATCATTTGGAGCACATTATTATTCACATTTGCAGAATAATTCCTTTTTACTTTCTGATGATGCACATCTACATGGATGCACCTATGATATGCATATGAGTCACTAGAAGACTCATGGTTTTCCTTGCTCAACACTTGGTTCATTTGATGTTGAAGGAACTTTATCCAGCATTGGGGTGAACAGATTTATGATGTGAGAATATTTTTGTTACCAGCTACATACATTGTTATATATTAATGATTCACTCATTCATGGATGTATGGGTGAGAGTTCTTTGAGTCATTTGAAGTCTCCTTGTTTTTCTTGCTCATTATTTGGTTCAGATTTGAGTGGAGATTCTTCATCCACTTCTTGGATGAAAGAATACATGGATGAATATTTTGATGCATATCACAACCTTTTGGAGAAGCATTATAGGACATGTGATCCTCACCTATGTCGTTGGATCAGATTTTATTGGTCACTCGAAGCATGTATGCACTTGGAAAATGGTAATCTACTCACTTCGAGGTATGAGCACTTTCATGATTTTTGGTGAGGCACCTCCTTGATGTAAATTTTTAATATGTTGTTATGTAATTTGATGATATATATTATTTACTCATGATTTTTGGAATAATTCATACAATAAAATGAGATCCATAAATTCTCTTTCATAATGGTATAATGGTATGGGTTGGAGAGCACTCTCAATTGTTGGAGTGCAATGCAAGCAATGGGACCCTGGCATAGTTTTTAGTCCCATTGATTTCAAATTATTTGGGAAACAAGAAGTATGGGAGATGGATTCCCCACTTAATAATGTGATGTTAATAAGATCAGTGCAGCAGAAATCATGGTGGGTCCTCTATAAAATATTCATGGAATCTTAAGGACTCAAAGTGGGCAGCTTAGTGGAAACTTCAAAGAATCATACAGAAAGCAAGTTCTTCAACAAACATTTTTGAAATTTCTTGAGAACAAGGAATATTGGGAAGGGAGGATTTGTAATGTCCCAAATTTTTAATTGGGTAATAATTTCCAAATCACACTTTCCATATTCATGAAAGTTGTCAAATTGATGCTAAAGGTCAAATAATTGCCAAGGTGGAAAATCACTAGTTTCCTAGGTTGGGGGTGGAAGCTTTGAGATTTGGAATAAGGGGGGAAATAAATAATGTTTGAAAAATATAATAGAATAAATATTGAATAATGGATATAAATAAATAAATAAAAGGGAATATAAAAGTGGCAAGTGATCATGAAGACACATGGAGGATGTGGGACCCACACTAGCTAGAATTCCTATGTTAAATGACATCCACCTCTTGCAATATCAAATATATGGAAAGCCTAATGTTTTGGATGGATTATAAGGTCAATATAATTGTCCATACAATTCATAGGTATAATTTTGCATGAAGTGTAAATTACATGAGCAAGGAAGAGCCAAATGGGGAGTTTCATGGACACTTTGCTACATTCCCCTTACACTTATGACATCTATGACACCAACGATGGAGATTCTATGACAGTTATGAAAAAATTCAGATATGAAGGCTTAAATCTGACATATCTGACATATAATTTTGAAACATAGCATCAAATAGAGCTCTCATGTGATTTGCAGAATCCCAATGGGTTGCTACTCCATTTAGGAGAAGATGGAAGGTGAAGGGAGAGGCCACATGGCATAGCATGAGCAGCCACACCAATTCGACTTCGATTTTTTTTATGGATGTATTTAGAATTTGAGGAGACCATTAATGTTTATAAAATTAAGGTAGCATCCATGATAAGGATATTTTTTATCAGATGTGAAATGTGTTGTTTTGAAGCGAGAGAGCTAGTGAGTGACTATTTCATGTTTGAGCCAATTTCGAGAGTGAAATATTCCCATCCTAATTGGTGATTGGAGAGGAAAATTAGGTATTTAAAGGAGCTTCAATGGATTTATAATATATATTTTCAGATACATCATCTTTTATACACTTCAGGATTCAGCTCATCCCCCCTCCCATCTCACATTCTGTCACCATATTTCATCCCAGTGGAGTCAAGCTCACTTGGTGAGCCATTTATATTTTTGAGGGAGCTCCTCTTGCTCAATAATTTTTTATTCTGATTTAAATAATATTATATCTATGTTAATGAATTTATCATGTATAAAGGCTAATATATTTTATGTATTATTGATCAGTAATAAAGAAGCAGTTCCATTTCCCACTTCCTTATTGCAAACTCTTATAATATTGGTAGATTTGAATGGTTGTGTAAAATATTTATTATTAATGAATGAATGGAATATAAATGAATAATATTTTAGGTTTCATATTCATTAATGGATATTTTTTTTCCATTGGGTCAAATTCCATAACCATTGGATTAAATTGCATCTCATTTCCCCAAGGGTTCAAAACTAGTTTTTATATATCAGATTGAAGGAAGTGATAATAACTATGGGAATTCGATTGGTTCATAATATGAGTCCCTTTTTATTTTATATACATATTTCCTTCCTCAATTTTAGAATTCGAGTGGGTTTCTGTATATTTGAGAGGCCATTTCGGCCATTACTTGGGGGGGATTTGAGCCCCAAAATTGCTAGTTAAAGCATCTATCTTATTCAGAATTTGATATAGACTTGAAGAAGTAATTGGAAGTTAATAATACATATATAAAAATTATAATAAAGTTATTATATCACTCATATACCTTCTAGTACAATTCAGGAGCATTTGGATCTATTTTGAGTCATCTACCATTGGCGGTTGGAACCTCAAAACTACTAGTAAATTCATGGATTTATCTTGAATACCTATTCGACCCAAAAATAAAATATGATGCTGAAAATATAATTTAATTAATTTATGATAATAGAGAAAATTATCATACCCACCATTAGTGAAGGTTGTATAGTGCTTGGAAGAGATTTGTTTCAAGACCCAGGAGGGATTTTCACTTCCCAAATTAACTAGTCTTGGCCCGAAACTTCTTCCCTTGAAAATTGCAGAACATGGCTGGGTATATTATTTTATTATATGTCTGATATAAGTGCTCATATGTCCCATCATCCATCAGGAGCTTCCTCACCAAGTTTGAAATAAATTGGAATAATTTTGGGATCAATTGAATCCATTTAACTAGAGTTGTAAGAAGTTGAATTTGAGTACATTGTGAAATAATTGAAGAATTGGTATTTTGATAAAATTTCCAAAAATGGGACATTACAAGCTACCTACTTGGGTGAAATACTTGAGACTACAGTTATTAGGTGGTGATAGTCAAGATTTTTGAAAAAAAAAACATATGTATTATGATAAAACACATTGAGATGAAGTTTTAATTCAATGAATTCATGGTCATGTAAAATGAATTCCAATACATAGTTACTGATGAGCATATTTCAAATTTGTGACAAGCCACTATCAATATCATATTTGAGTTATTTCTGAGATAATCTTAGTATGGAAGTAAATTCCTAGTATGGCAAAGAGTGTCTCTCTCATTGAGAGGGAGTCTTGAAACTATTGCTTCAAGAGTCCTTCCCATGAGACTTGTGTTGTATCAAGTCGGAATCTATGGCATATTAGGTTTATATATTCTCCATGGAACTTATTTCCTATTAATTTCACTAACTTATGTTGTATTAAGATAGGACCTTGTC
Organism: Pseudotsuga menziesii; assembly: GCA_001517045.1. NCBI lineage: Eukaryota > Viridiplantae > Streptophyta > Pinopsida > Pinales > Pinaceae > Pseudotsuga > Pseudotsuga menziesii. The sequence goes on from LPNX011104758.1 coordinate 19,810, forward strand.
CTATTCGGGAGAGATGCTTGTACTGGGATCTTATGTTATATTCACATCATGACCTTATGTTGTATTAAGGTCGGAGAATTTTTTTGTATCAAGTCAAATGATTCTCGTAGACGATACCCTATGAGATGTTTCTCCTTAACTAGAGATGGACTTGTGTTGTATCAAGTCTAGAACTTATGTTGTATTAATTTCATGGTCCTTCATTGTATCAATACCACATGACTTATGCGGTATTAATTCTATAGGATATACTATGTGATTTATGGTTAGTCATTGTCACTAGGCGCTATGACTCTCCTTTAGGGATTAACTACCCCTAGAGTGCTTTACTTTAGCATGTGATTATATGACGTGGGGTAATACATATGAGCATAGATTCAGAACAATTATTATGAGTATGATATGATAAATATGATTAATTGATTAAACACTCATGGACCATGCATAATTAATTAAATAAGATGAGCACAAAGATAGAGAGAGAATTAGAATTTCCCATGTATTCCTCCAAGTGAACTCAAATTAAAAAGACATCAATTGAGTCTTAGTTGTGATAAACAAGTTTTAGTTAATTAAGGAATCATCTCCTTAATTTATGAAAAGTGGTTGTTGAATATGCCAATGATGAAGAAGCACTTTCTACATCCATTTTTGTTCAGTTACATTCATTTATGTTCAGTTGCATTCAATTCAGATCAGTTACTTGCGGTTCCATTCTATTTAGTTCAATTCAAATAGTTAACAACGCAGTTAGATGAAGTTAACACCAGTGAATTCAATGAGGGTGCATATCTTCTATGTTGGAGATAATTATGAGGTGACAACTTGGAACCAAGTTGGAAATGGTGTAAGGTTGAATATGAAATAGTGTTCACAATGTTAACATTGTGACCAGTGCACAAATGCATGCAACCATTCACTACCTTCGTTGTTGAATGATTTTGGCTTGTTATTAAAAGTTCTATGCAGTTAGAAATACTAGTACAGTGTTTCGTATGATTTCTATTCTCTTGTTCTCCCTTTTCAGGAAATAGTCTATTGTGTTGTAATCATTATCTGTCGACTATCTACGATACTCAAATGATTGTTGGGTTTTTCATCCTCTATATTTTGATGGTTTTCACAGGGTACATCATGTGTCTTATGGATTAAATACTTTGTGTGATTGAATTTCTTATGAGATATGGATGCACTAGATTTGTTTATCAAAAGTTTTAAATTTCAAGAATATCCATTATTGCTCAAACATTAGTAGATACAAGAGATCATTCAAGTGTACTTCTCATCTTTCCAATGTGTTATTTTTAGGTTCAAGTTGTGGGAAACCTTCTATCATAATTATTTAAAGGAAGATCGTGATAACGGGTTGATATGTATCAAATCTAGAAGGACGTGGGATGAAACTATAGAGCCTTATGTTTTTCCAAAACACTACAACCTAGAAATTTTTACCCATAAGTTTTGGATAGGGATTGATGGTTCATATTAATACATGACCCTAGATCAAAACATATTTTTCAGAAAATAGTGCAATCATTGCAAGTGATGAAGATAATAAGGTTAATGGGGATGGAGAGTGATATGTACATATTTTATTTCACTATTTATTGTTATCTTAATTCTCTAACTATATTGTTTATTTTCACCTTATGATAGTGGAAATGGAAATTTAATTATTGGATGTTTTTCAATAATTTTAGTTGGCTGAAATATTTGTGGGGATCTCTATGGATTTTTTAGGCTACGGTTTTTGCAGGTTTCTAGGTTTTTTATATTTCCTCTCATCCCAACTCTAAGGTTTTCTTCATGAGAATCCTCCACAATGTCGAAGAAATGGATCAAATATTTGAAGCCAGGCCCTATTTGTATAGTTTTGTGGTTTTATTCCTATGATATTGGATAGAGAAATCCATCCCAGATAAGGAGTACTTCTACTTTTCCCCCATCTGAATCCATGTTTATCCTCTCTCGCTTAAATTCTGGCTCCTCGAAACCCTATAGGGGATTATCAATACTTTGGGATCCTTTTTCAAGATCTTTAAGGCCACAAAAATAGGTCACTAAATATGTTATGTAAGTATATGCATCTAAGTAAACATATCTCGGAATTTACCAAGATAAATATACTTGGCTCGCCATTATGAGGATTGGATCTAGACAATTGACATTGAACAAATCATGTTCATATGCATGAACTGCCATGTACATAGTAACTTTTTTTATGATTTCCCTCTTAACACTTAATCGAAATAATATTTGGAGTCCCAACCTAAACATCAAGAGGATTTTATCTAGGTTCATAAAAAATGTAGAACATGGACCAAACCACATGGTAGCACTAAAGGGACTGCACAAATAAAGTCTTTCAAATAAAATACTTTTACTCAAAGAATGCTTTCAACAATATTCCCCTATATTAGAAAAATCCACTAAATCTAGCTAGTAAGGATTCCCTAGTTGAGGATGCAGTCCTATTATGGTGAAAGCACTCTATATTAGGGACAGGAATCAATCCCTCATGAATCCTCTCAACCTAGGGCCTAAATGGGGGTTTATACAACTACATATGAGGATGTGAACATGAAAGAGAATGAAGATATGGATTCAAAAATTGTCGACAAAGAATTAATGGGTCTTAATCTTGAAAACATTGTATAAGTGTGTTGAAAGAAAGGATTTTCATATTTCCCCATAGAAAAACTGGAAAGGGTTTGGAAAGAGTACCTTAATGCATAATTTAGGGAAATTGAATGGAAAAATAAAAATTTGGGAATTAGTTTTGGTCAACAAAAGTAGGATTAGAAACCACCTAAAGGAGAGAAACGCAAAGGGAAAAAACGAACAAAGCATGTTCTTGAAGAATTTTTGCACATTAACATGAATTCTGGGAATATGGAAGTTCTCTCATGCACTTTTACAAATATCTCTCCTTGCTCTTAATCATGGATATCATATATTGGAACATAAGAGGCATCCGCAACAAGGGGAAACAAATAAGCTTGCAAAAAATATTAGCAAAGGAAAATCTAGATATATCTATGTTGTAAGAGACGAAATGTGTCAATGAAGAGGCATTGAGAATCATGGAAATATACTGACCTAGAATTTAATCAATCACTCTAGAGTATGGAGGAGCATCATGAGGTTTGGTGATCACCTAAAATATGAATATAGTGAACGTAGAAAACTTGTTATCTAGCCTTTGGCATATCTCAACCAATTTTTATTTAATTCTCTCCAATCAAAAGGGGAATATCACTCATGTATATGGCCCTCAAAATATTCTAAATGAATTATATTTCCTAAAAAAACATCCATAACCTTAGTAGTATGATGAGGATAAATATTGGATCATAGGAGGTGATTTCAATATCATCTTATCTTTGGATGAAAATCGGGTGGCATCAAATGACCCTAATTAGACAATGATTAGTTGGTAGAGATGCAACATGAGCTACACCTAATTGAACTTAAGCCCTATAATAGTGTTCACACATAGATAAATCATCATTCTTAATCCCATAAGGTTGCTTTCATATTAAATAAATTTTTGGTTTCCAAGTCACTAATGCTGTTAGGAACTTCCCTCAATTCCTTCATTCTCCTAGTAAGAGGCTCATATCATTGGAAAACTTGTATCCTGCTGGAGACCATATGGAAACCTAATAGAAGGCCATTTAGATTTCATAAATTCTAGACAAATGATAAGGAATTTTAGGACAACATTAGTTTTTGGTGTGAATACTCGGCAATAACTTATGGCTCCCTCATGTACAAAATGTATCAAAAGTTGAAGAACCTTAAACAAAATATGAAGCATAGGAACAAAATGTGATTTGGAAATATCTTAACATAGATGAGGAAAATCCAGTAAAACATGCTACTCCAAGGGTGCATGTATGCACTTACTGAACATGAGCATCACCTATAGAAACTAATAACAAAAGGTAACCAACAAGAATAAATTTTATTGAAGCAGAATTCATGGATGCAATGGTTAAAGGAGAGGGAATGCAGTACTAAGTTTTTCCATAAGTTAATTATACACCAAAGGAATCATAACATAAGTAATAAGTTGTGATATAAACATGGAAATATACCCACAGATCATCCATATATTGAAGTTGAATTAGTTCATTTCTACAAGGATTTGTTGACAGAACCTTGTATGGACTGCTTAGAGGACATAAGAAAAATAACCCAACAAATAATAGTGACAATCACAATAGAGTAGAATGTTTCCCTAATGCATCCAGTCACTCAGGAAAAAGTGGACTAGAAATCTAAATAAATGTTTGTTGAAAAGTATCTGGAACCTGACAAATTCACTATATATTTTTTCCACCATTGTTCTTCCTTAGTTCGGGAAGAGTTTTGGGAACTTGTTGAGGAGTCTAGGAAAATAAAGGGAATCCTAACATCGCTCTATGTAGCCTTCATTTGTCTTAATGTAAAATGAACTTCTCTCATTCCTAAAATTCATTCCCATTGCATTATGCAATGTCATATACACATTCATCACAAAGGTGATGATTACTCTCCATCTCAATTCCCTTATTCAAATAATCATTTATCCTAAGAAAATGTGATTTGTAGAGGGAAGGGAAATCATGGATAGTGCCATTCTTTCTCATGAGCTATTTCATTCATTATGTTACACCACACCCTATGTATTCTCATAAATATTGACTTCTCTAAGCATTTTGATAAATTGAGTTGGTAACAAATGCACTCCACTATTCTAGCCTTTGGTTATGACATTAACTGGGTTAATTGGGCCTTATCCCCTACCTAGTTATATTTCTTTTATTTATTATCTATTATGATCAATGGCACTCCTTCTTGTGGAATTTTTCAAGGAGAAACCCTCTCACCATTTCTTTTTATAATAATAGAAGAAGCTCTCAGTAGATTCCAGAAATATGGAATTAGTGATCACTCTTTGGAGGTCCTACCCTTGTGCGGTATTCATCTTCTTATATCCCACAACAAATTTATTGATGAATTTCTCTTAATGTGAGACCCCTCTCACCGTGAATCCCTCGATGTGAAATAATTCCTAACTGAATTTTGTAATTCCTCTATCAACTCCATTAGAAAAGAAAAATATCATATTTTCTTCTTCAACGTTCCCTTAGACATTCAATCCCATATTTATTACCTCTTAGGTTTCAGTCAAAGCTAATTCCCTTCTAAATTGTTAGGAATCTCTCTTATCTATAATTCCATCATAAACATTTATGGGGAATATCTCGTCACTTCCGCTTAGAAAATATTTTCGTCTTCAACCTTTTGGGCACTTAATATGGCTAGATACTTATTTTTTTAAATACAACCTTTAATCTATCATGGTTTGAGTAAGTTTGTTGTAAAGCAAGTAAGGAATATTCAATGAAAATTCCTTTGGATTGGTGCAAGTGAGAATCAAAAGTGGGCTCTTCTTATATGGGATTCAATATACAAACCCAAATATATGGGGTTCTATCCCTTCATGACTTTCATACTCTAAATCTGTTCCTTGGTGCAAAAACATGGTGGAAATGGCTAGAAATCCTGAATACCACTGGGCTCATCCTTGGGAATTAATTATGCATCATAAGTGGAGGATACAAATCTCATTCGATAAGATTAACCTCAAAATAACTTTTGTATTTGGATAAAATCTTGGAAAAAACAATATCTTATGCAAGATAATTGTTTCTAGCAGGTTCAAGATGAGAAAAGTGATTCTTCTCAGACGAAGATTGGTAGGATCACTTGGATCTACAAATAAAACATCTCCTTGATGACATTTGCATCACTTATCCAATCCCCTATCTTATATGGTTTCATCGTAATGGAAAGGAAATGAGGAAGATAATTATTATAGGGTATGGAAGTATTTGCATGTCGATCTAGGGGTAAGTGAAAATAAAATTATGTATTCATGGTTAGAGGATA
>LPNX011104767.1:4575-52366 GCA_001517045.1 Pseudotsuga menziesii
AACAATAAACCTTCAGTTTTACCATTATCTGAAATTATTCTTTTGGTGGGAAGAATCAACCCTATTCACTTTCCTCTTAAAGGGGGATGCACACCTCATAAGGAGGAGTTCATCCTTATTTATAGAATTACAAACAACCCGAACCTCCTAACCTCCTAATTAACTACCTAGTGGACCTTCTTTAATGAGGTCCCTTACATTTATTTACTAACATTGTGGGAATTATTTAATAATAAGAATATATGGACCTAGTCCACTTTACATTAAATATCCTCCACTAATGCGCTAATGGGATCTTCGAGCCCCTCCCCCCCCCATTACACCCCTAGGAAAGGTCATAAAAAGTAAACCTTCCAATTTTTTCCTCATTTTCATTATTGTAACATTTTATTCTTAGTGGTAATATATGAACACTACAAGCAGTAGGACAATTTAGAGACATGATTATAGATCTCTAAAATTTCCCATTTGTTTTATATATCAGTACTTTCATTAGAAGTAGACATGATTATGTTGAATACCTTGCACATAGAAGGAAACATTGAAATCAATGCATAACAGGAAGATATTTAAGGACCAAATGCTTGAAATGCTACAATGTATAAAATATTCTTGAAATCAAAGACTATAATAATGTTATTATAAAACATATGTGTTAAATTAATACATATTAAGAAGAATTTTAATGAATGATAATAATGGCATCAATGCACCTTAACAATACTACTAGATCATATTGCATTTCCCAATGCACATATTACAAATTAGAGGGATCAAATAATTATTGTAATAAAATACCGTCATAAATTCTTGGTCACCAATAACGTTATTGATGTTCATTAAGACTATTGATACGGGTGATATAATTGTCAAAACCCCAGATTGAGGGACTTTTTTGATATGATATTCAAATTTCTATCCTGGCCATGCATATCAAAACGTAAACGACGCCTTTGAACCCAAAAAATGTCAATGTAATCAAATATTCCACCATAATCTTTCAATTTTTCTCCAATTCACCATTTTCAATTTAAAAGTATATATCGCAATTGTCATGTCGTTAATTTTCTTGGAATCAGCTGTGGAACCAAACGAGCAAGCATGGATGAAACATGCTACTAGGTTGTAACGCATTCCCAGTGTAGTGTATGTGTATTACGGAGCCCAGAAATAAAACAATTCAAATAATTAAGGAGAACATCATTCATTTTCCAAATAGTAAAATAATTTATTTACCATAATCAGTATAAATAAAACAATTTAAATAATTAAGGAGAACATCATTCATTTTCCAAACAGCCAAGGCTATAGTAAAATAATTTATTTACCATAATCCAAGATTAAATATCTTTAAACTTCAAATAACAGGCCCAATCAACCAATTAAAAAACTTAAAATAGAGTCCCGGTGTTAAACCAAACTTCACTCCAACAACATGACCTCGACTTCACTACTCCAATAACATGACCTAGGCTTTCAACAAAGTAATAAATTAAGTAGCATATCTAAGATAACTTAGTCCATTTTCTCCAAATTGACTAAAGCAATGAATTCATGCTTTATTCATAAAATCTTAACCAAAGACAAGTGTCAAACTTTTTAGTTAATATCAAAACAAGCATTAATGACATTTAAATCACAATTCATAAAGGAAATTTATCTAAGAAAATAAGGCTTGATGTTTGAAAGTGTCATTTTTCAAGTTTCCAAAAGCTCTTTCCATCAAGAGACTTCTCAATTACATTGTAAATTAAAAATCAAAGACAGTCTAAAGTAGACATTCTGCTTAGCTAGCCTTCAACAAAGTAATAAATTAAGTACCATGCTCTACTAGTTTTCAACAAAGTAATAAATTAAGTAGCATAGAAGATAACTTAGTCCATTTTCTAGAAATTGACTAAGGCATAAAAGGAATGAATTCATGCTTTATTCATAAAATCCTAACCAAAGATAAGTGTCAAACTTTTTAGTTAACACCAAAACAAGCATTAATGACATTTAAATCATAAGTCATAAAGGAAATTTAGCTAAGAAAATAACGCCTCAAGTTTGAAAGTGTCATTTTGTTTCCAAAAGCTCTTTCCATCAACAGAATTCCCAATTCCATTGTCAATTAAAAATCAAGGACTTATAAAAGAGAGTCCATCTTGTTTGGAACATCAAACCTTTCATAGAGATTCCACTCAATCGTTCTATCTAGAACCCAAATTTACGAGCTTACAACTATAAATGATGAAAGGGTTGATGCACAATCATGGACTCCTTTAAAGACACTTTAGATGCCACATAATACTAGAAAAACCTAGAAACTCTAACTTTAGGCGACAATTATGGGTACTTCTCTAACTTATTTGAAGATGAAGTAAAAAGACAAAAGATAGGTAATAGAATCAACTTTCATAATATATAGAAATTATGTAGACAAAATGTGTGTAAATGATTATAAAATTAGTTTCCGTGAAAATGGGTTTTCAAATTTTCAACACATCTTAACATATATGTTTGTGCGGGTGCAGTAATATGTGAGGTAAATGCTGTCAATTTGGGATAAATATTGCACACATATAAAGGACATATGGACCTTTTGCAACACTATTTATTCATAATTTTCCATGAATTATTTTATTATTATTAATTATTGAAGTCACAAAAGATTGAAATGAAAACGTTATGTGCAGGTGCAACACTTTAAGGGAAAAAATTAATGAAATCCTTGATTTCTATATATAAGATCGTAGAGCTTGATCTCGTCTAGTGCACCATATAGTTTTCTTGGGAAATGGTGATGGAAATCAAAAGTTATATAAAAAACAATCAATGTATCTATTTTCAAAAATTGACGTGTGTCATTTAGAAAAATAAAATTATAAATAAATAAAGCATAGTTTTGAAGGAAAAAATTACATATTCAGAATCGTAAGATCGTACTCTACAATATTCTAACTTTTCATAAAAAAATATTGTGTCTGTCATAGCAAAACACGCCATCTAAACTGAACATATTGATAGAGTTCTAAAAGACAAGCAATAGCCCTGGTTTATTTGTCCTAGCCAATAGGTTCGGTGGTCCGAAGCTATTTCCGAACATAATTCCAAACCTTATTCATGTCGATTTTTTTAATTTTAAAAAAATGCATATGTGTTATAGCTTATTCATATCACATATGTGATATGAATAAGCTATAACGCATATGCGTTTTTGCTTAACGAATTTGGTACAAGAGTAAAAAAGAGTAATGGCATCCTTAACCCATTATAATACCATTTAGACAACACTATGATGGACACAAATTCTAGAGAAAGCAAAGAAACATTAAGAAATAAGGAATTAAATATAAATGTATGTACACAGACATTTCAAAGAAATAAAAATTAGGAAATAGGATTTTAACCCTCAACTTATGTACATAAGCATTCCAATGCTGCCAGATTTTTTAAGGGGTCTCGGACTTTATGCTCATGACAATAATATTAAATTGCCTCTAGCTTAGGAATTACCATAATTGAATGTTGGACTTCGCGTTGGCATCGCTACCGAAATCTATGAGCAATTAAGATATTTAAAAGAAAAAATATAATATCATTCTTGATACAGGAAATGTTGATCAACATGATAGTGGAAAGAAAACAAAAGAATACAATGAGAATTTGGATCATCATCCTCATCATCGTCGTCATCATCATCATCATCACCACCACCACCCTCATCCTCATCATCATCATTATTTTCATCATCACCGTCATCATCGCCCTCATCCTCATCATCATCATCATAGTCATCATCCTCCTCCTCATCATCATCACCATCATGATTCATCATCATCGTCATCATCCTCATCAACATCATCATCATCATAATCATCATCGCCCTCATCCTCATCATCATCATCACCATCATCATCCTCATCCTCATCATCATCATCACCCTAATACTCATCATCATCATCATCATCATCGTCATCACCCTCATCCTCATCATCATCATAGTCATCATCCTCCTCATCATCACCATCATTTTTCATCATCATCATCGTCGTCATCATCATCATCACCACCACCTTCATCCTCATCATCATCATCGTTGTCATCATCATCATCATCATCACCCTCATCCTCATCATCATCATCATAGTCATCATCCTCCTCCTCATCATCATCACCATCATTTTTCATCATCATCATCATCACCATCATCATCATATCATCCTCATCCTCATCCTCATCCTCATCCTCATCATCATCATCATCATTGTTCATCATCGTCGTCATCATCGTCATCGTCATCATCATCATCATCGTCGTCATCGTCATCATCATCATTGTTCATCGTCGTCGTCGTCATCGTCACCGTCATCATCATCATCGTCGTCGTCATCGTCATCATCATCATTGTTCATCATCGTCATCATCATCGTCATCATCATCATCATCATCATCATCATCGTCATCGTCATCATCATCACCATCCTCATCGTCATCATCATCATCATCATCATCATCATCATCACCATCATCATCCTCATCATCCTCATCATCATCATCATCGTCATCGTCATCATCATCACCATCCTCATCGTCATCATCATCATCATCATCATCATCATCATCATCATCATCATCACCATCATCATCCTCATCATCCTCATCATCATCATCATCATCATCACCCTCATCCTCCTCCTCCTCCTCATCATCATCATCTCCCTCATCCTCGTCATCATCATCATCATCATCCTCATCATCCTCATCATCATCATCATCATCATATTCATCATCATCATCATCATCCTCATGCTTATGATCATAGTCATCATCCTCATCATCATCATTATCATCATCATCATCATCATCATTATAATCACCATCATAGTCATCATCATCCTCATAATCATCGTCGTCATAGTGATACTATTCGTTATAGAAGTTTAACATATTTCAATCCAAGTTTGATATGCATTTGATATTTAATATTTTAATATTTGATAAGCATCTAGATCAATCAAGTTGCATATTTAGTGAGCACTAAATCCCATATGCACTAAATCGCATATGTGATATATCTCATATGTGTTTTGGAGATCATGTTAAAAACCTACCCGTTAATTAAAAAGCATTGTATCAATATCACATATGCGATAAATCAGAGGTGCGTTATATCGCATTTGTGATATGTGTTATATAAAAAATGTTGGGTTGCGTGTTGTGGGCCAAGTTTACTATAGCAAAAGACTTAATTCGTCTGAACCTACACACAGAGAACTGTTCAACGTGCAATTTAATCATTACTTACATAATTCCATAGTTTTGTATAGGTTTGGGTGGATTTCAGTGGGGAATGTACGTAATAGAGGTCGAAAGTCAGCAAGGAAGGTGCTTACACCAGAAGAAGCTAAAAATAAAAAATAAAAAAAGAGGGAAGATTCAAGAAATCGTCAGCATTCATTACATGAGCAAATAGTTCCCATTCCCCCTCAACAGATACTTGACGTAGAGGCTGAGGAAGATAATGCAACATTAAAGGAAGCTGGTTATACGGAAGTTTATATTATTGATCCATTAGTAAATGGACAATCTTGTGAAGATTTCAATAATTATGTTACTCCTGATGCAAATGTGACTCAGCAACAACCATGGCTTGTGGTTCAATCTCCTAATCGAAGTTGTCAACCTGTAGTGGATGTAAACGTCAATTCAGCATTTCAAACGGCAAGAAAATTTGCATCAAAACGAAAAAGAACTCCTAAATGCATACAAGTGGACGAGAGCAAATTGACTTCCATGGAAGGTAAGGTGGATAAATGCACTATCCTTCATCATTGTTCTCAAATAATGAAACAATAATTTGATAACAAATCCGAAGCCGATAAATGCCAATTTTTTTTAGCTTTGCTTAAATCTAGAAATATGGCAACCGTTAGAAGAAATTTAGGCATAAAAACAATGAAGAATATCGAATCAAGTAATCACATTGTTAAATCTCTTACTATTGCATTCACATCTATTAGTAAAAAAACTCGTTCACAAGACTGTTATGTGACTCGTCGTGTATTGGCTGAATCAATTGTATGTAGATCCACAAGACAACGTCGTTTACTTAAATGCACATCACAAATTGTGCCTTTACATCCAAAGACACTTAAAAAATATTCAATAAGAAGATACAACCTTGATGTAGAGGGACAAATGGAAAAATTATAGGCATTTAGCAGTAGGTTTCCCTGTAAAGACATGAAGCTAGTCGAAGCAGTGAAGGGCCTAGTGCACACGTTTTGGCATGATAACACTAGGCCTTCTTCTAACACGAAGGATGTGTTAAAACATTGTAGGGGTTCTAGAAACAATGAACCTCATGTTAAACATTATCTTGACATGACACAAACTCAATTGTTCGAGATGTTTAAATTTTCCCACGTAGAGCTAAGGCTCGGTAAAAGATCTTTTGAAAATGCAAGCCTTGGTATGTTAGAATCAATACCATCTAGAACACTTGTTGTTGTAGATACCACATAGAGTTTGACCTATATTACGATACATTTTCACATATACATCATTTTTTTCATCTTAACCATCTGCAAGAATGCTCAAGTACAGTACTGCCAATGTCATCTAGAGATTTCATCCATTGCATAATGTGTCCGAGGCAAGATGGGAAGACACATTACTTAAAACAATGTGTAGACAGTTCTTGCAACAATTGTGGTGGGCTATCATTATGGTCTGATTGCATCCATGAAAGTGAAGATCAAGCATTCAGGAATGCAATTGTCGAGAAGCATAACTATCAGTATGAGACATATCGGTTACATGATGGGAAAGAAAGTAGGAAGATTAAATTGGTGACTTCACAGGTAAATTGTTGAATATTGACATATTAATATTCATGTACACATTTTTTTATGTGGTTTATTAACACTATTTATTTTTTTACACCAGGTGCGATTATGTGATTTTATTTCAGAATTTCATGGAAATATCCAACAGTACATTCAACATGTCGATATGGCACAGTGGCAAGATGAGCAATTCAGAATATGCCAGGACACCTTCCCTCTCGGAACAATACTATCAGTGGTTGAATTTGCAGAAAATTACACCCTACAACCACAAAATGAAATACAAAGTCAATACTATCACTTAGAGCAAGTGAGCATAATGGTGCATATCACGTATCGACATGGGGAAGATATCAATGAAGAGAAACATGTGATACTAAAAGAAAGTCACTTCTACATAAGTGACAAGCGGACCCATGGCATCCATTACATGCAACATTGCTTTAAATTATTCTATGATCATGTGATAGCTATGGATATACTATTTTATCATCATTTCATTTGGTCAAATGGTTGTGTTGGACAGTTCAAGAATGCACGTCTATTTGAATGGTTGTGCTTGTTGCACATAAAATACAAGGTGCCACATGTATAGAACTACTTTGAAACTGGTCATGGCAAAGGAGAGCACGATGGTGCTGGTGCATGCATTAAAACTGCCCTTCGAAGGGAAGAGATGAAGTTTACAGGTGCTCACCTTTGATATGCTGCATCTATAGTGAAATGGTGTGCATCTGTCATGGGAGAACAAGCAACAAGGAAACACCTAGTGTGAAGAATATTCTGGGAGGTGACAAATGTGGACCAATCACAAACACATCGGGTGAACACAGTGCATGGAACTCGACAGTTTCATTCAATTAGAAGCTCAGACAACTCAGCCCTACAAATTTGGACAAGATTGAAGGCTTGCTTTTGTAGTTCCTATAGCATCGATGAATGGGATGATTGTGAGTATACAGATACCGATGATACGTGGGATCAAGTGACACTTGACACCAATTTCAACAGGGTTAATGAAATAGACCATTTGGAAGATGATCAGACACATATTTCTACATACTATGATCACATATCGGATCTCATACAAGCAGGTGCATGAGTAGTACCTAAATTAGGAAATGCATTTATGTATTGTTTACTCGACCTATGTAGAATTTAGTTTATGTACAAAGCAGAAATGCAAGACCTTAGTTAAAAAATGTACTGTTAACTCAACCTATTTCCTTTCACATGTCAGATATATGCAGTGGTTGCCCCAAAAAATAATGAATGGGGTTCTGACTATTGGTTGGCATGTTTCTTAGAGGGGAAACAAACCATTCTCGAACCTGTTATAGGTGATGAAAATATTGAATTCCCAACTAGCTCGATGCTTATAAAAGGGGAGTACTTGACACTTGCAGCACAACAGAAAAGGAAGGGTGGGTATGTATATTAGGATTATAGACCATGAGCTATTGTATACCACTTCACCAACCTAGTAGTTGGTATAAACATCAAGCTGTGCACACTTGGTCACAAAAATAGGTCACATGTACGATACTTACTACCTCATATAGAGAATGAAAGATCGATGGACACCATCAGCACCAGAGATAATCGAGATGGCCTACTTATATGAGTGCATTGTCAGGTGTGTCATTTAACCTTTAAAGTGAATTCTAAAGCACAATTTCAATTATTTAGCCTTAGTTTATTCCCAATGTAATAAACCTGTGATTGACTGATACCATTCAAAGACATAATATTATTCAAATGATATTGGACACTATAAACACGATCGTACAACCTCGGGTGAGTTATCTATAAATCATGTTTGCACATTTTCATTGGGTTCTCTTTTTTTTCTTATGATATTACTAATGTTTAGCCTTTTGTGTGCCTAGGATACAAACACCATCTACGGCACATTGGAGGTGCCAAGAACAAATAGAATTCAAACACCAACAAATAGAATTCAGAAAATAACATGCTCTCGAGTTGTTGAAATTTACAATTCCTGATGTTTTTAGTTTAATATACATTTAATTACATTGCCATGTACAAATTGGAAACCAACTAGGGTTTCATGAAAACGAGTTTGCATGCTATCACTAGGCTTGACAAATTATGACATGGAACTAGGGTTTAGTGAGCAATTTACAAGTTAAGAGAGGGAACTAGAAACACATGGACATGTACAAATTGGAAACCAACTAGGGTTTCATGAACACCACTTTGCATGGGTTGAGAAATAATGAGATGGAACTAGGGTTTAGTGATAAATTTACAAGTTAAGAGAGGGAACTAGAAATTGGAAACCAACTAGGGTTGACAAATAATGAGATGGAACTAGGGTTTAGTGAGCAATTTACAAGTTACGAGAGGGAACTAGAAACACATGGACATGTACAAATTGGAAACCAACTAGACTTTCATGAACACCACTTTGCATGGGTTGACAAATAATGAGATGGAACTAGCATTTAGTGAGCAATTTACAAGTTAAGAGAGGGAACTAGAAATTGGAAACCAACTAGGGTTGACAAATAATGAGATGGAACTAGGGTTTAGTGAGCAATTTACAAGTTACGAGAGGGAACTAGAAACACATGGACATGTACAAATTGGAAACCAACTAGACTTTCATGAACACCACTTTGCATGGGTTGACAAATAATGAGATGGAACTAGCATTTAGTGAGCAATTTACAAGTTAAGAGAGGGAACTAGAAATTGGAAACCAACTAGGGTTGACAAATAATGAGATGGAACTAGGGTTTAGTGAGCAATTTACAAGTTACGAGAGGGAACTAGAAACACATGGACATGTACAAATTGGAAACCAACTAGACTTTCATGAACACCACTTTGCATGGGTTGACAAATAATGAGATGGAACTAGCATTTAGTGAGCAATTTACAAGTTAAGAGAGGGAACTAGAAATTGGAAACCAACTAGGGTTGACAAATAATGAGATGGAACTAGGGTTTAGTGAGCAATTTACAACTTAAGAGAGGGAACTAGAAACACATGCACATGTACAAATTGGAAACCAAATAGGCTTTCATGAACACAAATTTGCATGATATCACTAGGGTTGACAAATAATGAGATGGAACTAGGGTTTTGTGAGCTCTTTACAAGTTAAGAAACGAAACTATAAACACATGGACATGTACAAATTGGAAACCAAATAGGGTTTCATGAACACCAATTTTCATGCTACCACTAGGGTTTACAAGTTATGACATGGAACTAGGGTTTAGTGAGCTCTTTACAAGTTAAGAGAGGGAACTAGAAACACATGGACATGTACGAAATGGAAACCAACTAGGCTTTCATGAACACCAATTTCCATGCTATCACTAGGTTGACAAGTTATGAGATGGAACTAGGGTTTAGTGACCTTTTTACAAGTTAAGAGACTGAACTAAAAACACATGGACATGTACAAATTGGAAACCAACTAGGGTTTCATGAACACCACTTTGCATGATATCACTAGGGTTGACAAGTTATGACATGGAACTAGGGTTTAGTCAGCAATTTACAACTTAAGAGAGGGAACTAGAAACACATGGACATGTACAAATTGGAAACCAACTAGGCTTTCATGAACACCAATTTGCATGCTATCACTAGGGTTGACAACTTATGACATGGAACTAGGGTTTAGTGAGCAATTTACAAGTTATGAGATGGAACTAGAAACACATGGGCATGTACAAACTGGAAACCAACTAGGCTTTCATGAACACTAATTTGCATGCTATCACTAGGGTTGACAAGTTATGATATGGAACTAGGGTTTAGTGAGAAATTTACAACTTATGAGATGGAACTAAAAACACATGGACCTGTACAAATTCGAAACCAACTAGGCTTTCATGAACACCAATTTGCATGCTATCATTAGGGTTGAAAAATAATGAGATGGAAATAGGGTTTAGTGAGCTCCTTACAAGTTAAGAGAGGGAACTAGAAACACATGGACATGTACAAATTGGAAACCAACTAGGATTTCATGAACACCAATTTTCATGCTATCACTAGGGTTGACAAGTTATGAGATGAAACTAGGGTTTAGTGACCTCTTTACAAGATAAGAGAGAGAACTAAAAACACATGGACATGTACAAATTGGAAACCAACTAGGGTTTCATGAACACCACTTTGCATGCTATAACTAGGGTTAACAAGTTATGACATGGAACTAGGGTTTAGTGAGCAATTTACAACCTAAGAGAGGGAACTAGAAGCACATGGACATGTACAAATTGGACACGAACTAGGCTTTCATGAACACCACTTTGTAGGGGTTGACAAATAATGAGATGGAACTAGGGTTTAGTGAGCTCTTTACAAGTTATGAGATGAAACTATAAACACATGGACATGTACAAATTGGAAACCAACTAGGGTTTCATGAACACCAATTTGCATGCTACCACTAGGGTTGACAAGTTATGACATGGAACTAGGGTTTAGTGAGCTCTTTACAAGTTAAGAGAGGGATCTAGAAACACATTGACATGTACAAATTGGAAACCAACTAGGATTTCATGAACACCAATTTGCATGTTATCACTAGGGTTGACAAGTTATGAGATGGAATTAGGGTTTAGTGACCTCTTTACAAGTTAAGAGACGGAACTAAAAACACATGGACATGTAAAAATTGGAAACCATCTAGGGTTTCATGAACACCACTTTGCATGCTATCACTAGGTTTGACAAGTTATGACATGGAACTAGGGTTTAGTAAGCAATTTACAACTTAAGAGAGGGAACTAGAAACACATGGACATGTACAAATTAGAAACCAACTAGGCTTTCATGAACACCACTTTGCATGGGTTGACAAATAATGAGATGGAACTAGGGTTTAGTAAGCTCTTTACAAGTTATGAGATGAAACTAGAAACACATGGACATGTACAAATTAGAAACCAACTAGGCTTTCATGAACAGCAATTTGCATGCTATCACTAGGGTTGACAAGTTATGACATGGAACTAGGGTTTCGTGAGCAATTTACAAGTTATGAGATGGAACTAGAAACACATGGACATGTACAAATTGTAAACCAACTAGGCTTTCATGAACACCAATTTGCATGCTATCGCTAGGGTTGACAAGTTATGACATGGAACTAGGGTTTAGTGAGCAATTTATAAGTTATGAGATGGAACTAAAAACACATGGACATGTACAAATTGGAAACCAATTGGGCTTTCATGAACACCAATTTGCATGTTGTCATTAGGGTTGACAAATAATGAGATGGAACTAGGTTTTAGTGAGCTCTTTACAAGTTAAGAGAGGGAACTAGAAACACATGGACATGTACAAATTAGAAACCCACTAGGCTTTCATGAACACCAATTTGCATGCTATCACTAGGCTTGACAAGTTATCAGATGGAACTAGGGTTTAGTGACCTCTTTACAAGTTAAGAGATGAAACTAAAAACACATGGACATGTACAAATTGGAACCCAAGTAGGGTTTCATGAACACCACTTTGCATGATATCACTAGGGTTGACATTTATGACATGGAACTAGGGTTTAGTGACCAATTTACAACTTAAGAAAGGCCCGAACTAGAAACACGTGGACATGTACAAATTGGAAACCAACTAGGCTTTCATGAACACCACTTTGCATGGGTTGACAAATAATGAGATGGAACTAGGTTTTAGTGAGCTCTTTACAAGTTATGAGATGGAACTAGAAACACACGGACATGTACAAATTGGAAACCAACTAGGGTTTCATGAACACCAATTTTCATGCTACCACTAGGGTTGACAAGTTATGACATGGAAATAGGGTTTAGTGAGCTCTTTACAAGTTAAGAGAGGGATCTAGAAACACATGGACATGTACAAATTGGAAACCAACTAGGCTTTCATGAACACCAATTTGCATGATATCACTAAGGTTGACAAGTTATGAGATGGAACTAGGGTTTAGTGACCTCTTTACAAGTTAAGAGACGGAACTAAAAACACATGGACATGTACAAATTAGAAACCAACTGGTGTTTCATGAACACCACTTTGCATGCTATCACTAGGGTTGAAAAGTTATGACATGGAACTAGGGTTTAGTGAGCAATTTACAACTTAATATGGGGAACTAAAAACACATGGACATGTGCAAATTGGAAACCAACTAGGCTTTCATGAACACCACTTTGCATGGGTTGACAAATAATGAGATGGAACTACGGTTTAGTGAGTTCTTTACAAGTTATGAGACGGACCTAGAAACACATGGACATGTACAAATTGGAAACCAACTAGGCTTTCATGAACACCAATTTGCATGCTATCACTAGGGTTGACAAGTTATGACATGGAACTAGGGTTTAGTGAGCAATTTACAAGTTATGAAACAAAACTAGAAACACATGGACATGTACAAATTGGAAACCAACTAGGATTTCATGAAAACCAATTTGCATGCTATAACTAGGGTTGACAAGTTATGGCATGGAACTAGGGTTTAGTGAGCAATTTACCAGTTATGAGATGGAACTAAAAACACATGGACATGTACAAATTGGAAACCAACTAGGCTTTAATGAACACCAATTTGCATGTTATAATTAGGGTTGACAAATAATGAGATGGAACTAGGGTTTGGTGAGCTCTTTACAAGTTAAGAGAAGGAATTAGAAACACGTGGACATGTACAAATTGGAAACCAACTAGGCTTTCATGAACACCAATTTGCATGCTATCAGTAGGGTTGACAAGTTATGAGATGGAACTAGGGTTAGTGACCTCTTTACAAGTTAAGAGATGGAACTAAAAACACATGAACATGTACAAATTGAAAACAAACTAGGGTTTCATGAACACCACTTTGCATGCTATCACCAGGGTTGACAAATTATGACATGGAACTAGGGTTTAGTGAGCAATATACAACTTAAGAAAGGGAACTAGAAACACATGGACATGTACAAATTGGAAACCAACTAGGCTTTCATGAACACCACTTTGCATGCTATCAGTAGGATTGACAAGTTATGACATGGAACTTTGGTTTAGTGACCTCTTTACAAGTTATGAGATGGAACTAGAAACACATGGATGTATGTACATATTGAAAGCCAACTAGGGTTTGTAGGGTATTATGTTAGTATTGTAGGGTATGGTATGGTATATTACAATGGTATGGTATGTTAGTATGGTATGATGTTAGTATGTTATGTTATGGTATGTTATTGTATGTTAGTATGGTATGATGTTAGTATGTTATGTTATGGTATGTTATTGTATGTTAGTATGGTATGATGTTAGTATCATAGGGTATTGTAGTGCATGTTATTGTATGTTAGTATGGTACGATGTTAGTATCATAGAGTATTGTAGGGTACGATATGGTATATTACACATGCATGCATGACTTAGTGTTATGATGTTAGTGTATATGTAATTTAGGTAGTGTATGCTATGGTGATGATGTTAAAAAGTTGAGGATAGCCATAATGTTAAAAAGTTGATGAGTCATAAATTCTTCCTTTAAGTATTGGAAATTCATAAGTTAGCACACATGTGAACCACACATATCATTATGTCACATAGGTGAACCATACATATGATGTTCCAAGATCAAGTCAACCATATATGTATAAATTTGAACCTTGCTTTATATTATATATGTATAGAAATAATGTTACAAAAATTGGCATGCCACATGGCCATAATACAAAATAGTGGATCAAAATGTACATCTGTGTGTATAAAAACAAAAAGTTACATATATGTATCCCCCCTATACATTTATTCTAGTTATCCCCCCTTTCGTTGCAACTTGCCAATGTCTTCAGAGAAGTCTAGCTTTCTTTTCCAACTGCTAACTGGTGATCCCCATCATTGAACAAGAGGGATAGGTCACATTAGTGGAGACTGTAGAAAAACCAAATTTTGTAAGTTAGTTTACCAACCTATAAAAATTCTATGTACATTTGTTCAAATTCCAAAACCAATATAACATTTTTACTTACCATACGTGACTAAGTAATGGTGGGTCGTGGTGCCTCACTAGAAACAACGTTGATTGGGTGCTCTTCAAGCACCACTTGCTCACTATCAAGCTACATAAAAAATATATATATGCCAATGTCAACAAATATACATGTACATTGGGGGGGAAGAGGTGGGTCACCAATTTGGGCCTCTTCAAGTACCAAATCAGAGAAAGTGATACATAAAAGTACAAAGAAAGAAATACATAAACATACCTACTGGCTCATTAGAGGTGGGTACCTGCTGGCTCATTAGAGGTGGGTCACCGATTTGGTGCTCTTCAAGCACCGGTGCCTCACTAGAATCCTTCATAAAGTAACATATATGTCAATTTCAGATAATAAAAAGAATCATAGACATATATACTACATGGATGAAAAATGATGTTTCCAAAAACAACAAAACATACATGTACCTGGCGGGGCGGAATAGGTGGGTTGACAACAACTTCGCTTTGGTGCTCTTCAAGCACCACTATCGCAATAGATTCCTACATAAAGTAACATATGTCAAAGCGATACATAAACCTACAAAAATGTACAAAGAGAAAGAATCAAATCAGGTAAAGCCATACATAAACGTACAAAGAAAGCGATACATAAACTTACCTGCTGGCTCGTCAAAGGTGGTTCGATAACAACCTCGCTTTGGTGCTCTTCAAGCACCATTGTCTCAATACATTCCTGCATAAAGTAACATATATGTCAATGTCAGATAATACAAAGAAAAAGAGACATAGCAATAGGGGCAACAAGGAAAAAGATACTTGCATGTACAAAAAGCAATATAAGCAAGAGTTGCAATGTACAAATTTACCTAGGGTACGTTAGGAGGTGTGTAACGAGTGGATCGATTACCTAGCAACGAGAGACAAGGACTTTTGCTTGTACTAGTGAAGAAGCTCGTTTTTTGGATATATCCATCAAACTCACATTCCTACGTACAAAATGATAAAGATACAATTAGACAATTTCAAAATATTAAAAAAGTAGATGTTGAATCATTAAAATCACAATTAAAAGAAAGAAATGCATAAACATACATGCTGGCTCGTCATAGGTGGGTCATCAATCTGGTGCTCTTCAAGCACTGGTGCCTCAATAGAAGCCTGCATAAAATAACATATGTCAAATTCAGATAATAAAAAGAATCATAGATGTATATACTACATGGACGTAAAATGATGTTTTCAAAGAAAGCGAAACATACATGTACCTGGTGGGGGGGGAAGAGGTGGGTCGGAAACAACCTCGTTTTGGTGCTTTTCAAGCACCAATGGCTCAATGGATGCCTTCATAACATAACATATGTCAATGTCAGATAATACAAAGAAAAAGAGACATATACATGATGGATGAAAAATGATTTTTCCAAAGAAAGCAAAACATAATTAAAATAATATTTAAAATAATACATGTGTCTGGGAATCTACCTCTGCATGAGAGGGACTAGGCTGGGATTCAATGTACTCATCCTGATCTCCCTACATAAAACATGTTGTATCAAAATTAGGATGTATTGAATGTTACAATCTCTACTATAAATATGGAATAAAGTTGGCAAATTAACAAGTATAGGTCTTACCACTAATGGTGAAGAACCAAACCCATATGCAATATTGACAACAACGTCAATGTTCTCAACATTGTGTTGATGTATTTGTAACTTCAGAATGTATTCACTTGTATATCTTATGTCTTGTACCCCAATGTTTATTCCGAGAAGTGTCTGTAATGTATTTGATTCATGTCATGCCCCGATGTTCCTATCGAGAGATTCAATAATGTAAACAAGTCATGTCAAGTCATTGTGGGTAACCCTCCTATTGTTCAAGGGTTAAATTCCCCACTGTTCAGGGGCCCTAGGGTTATTAGACTCTCCTAGAGAATTCAGCCCTAGTGAGTTATTGTCAAGTCGGGAATTAGTATAAATAGAGAGTGAGCCTCTTTATTTATCACACACTCACTCACACTCAGTTGTAGCGCATAGATGAGAGAGAAGAAGTTGATGGGGATAGAAAGAAAGAGGCTACTGCTGTCGGGAGATCATCTTACTCTTTTGGGGTTTTACTTTTGGTTTTGATTCTATTTCTAAGAAAGTTGCGGGGTTTTCTCCATTTATGGTTTCCCCAAGGAAAAACATTGTGTTCACTGTCTCTTGTGTTTGATTGATGTGCTTGTTATTCTCTTAGTTAAAGATCCCAATATAATACTAGCTTAAATGATAAAAATCTAGCATGGTATCAGAGCTAACCTGAGAAGAAGACACTATGCATCTGTAGGAACTAGGGATTCATACTTTTTGGATCTCTCTCCATATTTTTTCAGCAAAAGAAGGTTGGGATAACTCTCCTCCCTAGGGCGCATCTTTCTGTCGAAGCAGAATCTGATTCTGAGCTTTTTCAGTTTTGGACCTGACACTACTACCGAAAATTAGGGATTTCCACATAAGTGGAATTTTTGAGTGATCCCAGGCCTAGATTGATCTCCTCCTCAAAATTGAAGTTTAGAGATCAAGATCAAATAATTTGGTTGGATAGAACTCTAGGAAATCCAAACCCTAATCTGCTGTTGAACCAACACTGCACAAAATCAGCTCCAAATCCAGATCCGACTTCTTGACCTGGTAAGATCTAAATCTTTTGTATTTCCATTTGAGGTTCTCAGTTAAGATGTCTCATCATACCAATCTTGATGAAAAGCTTGAGGGAGTTGATAAATTATGAGCCTGGAAGTATAAAATCTCTCAGGTCCTGGAAGAAAATGAGTTGGACTCCTATATCAATGAGGAGGTTCCAATTCTAGAGGGAGATGAGGCTAAGGCCTTACACAAGAAGAATTTGGCTATGGCTAAGAGGATTATTGTTGATTCAATCAAGGATCACCTCATACCATAGGTGTCCTCCGTAAAGACACCTAAAGCTATGTTTTATGCCCTAACCAAACTGTTTGAAGGGAAGAACATAAACAAGAAGATGAATCTGAGAAACCAACTGAAGAATGTAAAGATACAGAATGCAGAGACCATCCAGTCTTACTTTACAAGGGTATCTCAGATCAAGGAATAGCTGGAAGCAATAGATGAAGAAGTGGAAAATATAGAGATTGTGATGACCACCTTAAATGGTATACCTAGGGCATGGGACTCTTTCATTCAAGGGATCTATGCTAGAAAGAAGCTAGTCAAGTTCAGCAGACTATGGGAAGAATGCTCTCAAGAAGAAGCTCAGATATAATATTGAGAAGAAAAGATGGGAAGTGAAGATCAAGCTCTCACAGTCCACACCAAGAAAACTAGAAGAGACCATCATCACTCCAAAGGTAAGATTTCACACTCTAGAAGAGATCTGTCTACTATTAGATGTTACACATGTGATGAGAAAAGTCACATATCCAAATGTTTCCCTAACAAAGGGAACTCAAAGAAGAAAAATGGAAACAAGAGAAGACATCATGCTCATGCTGTAGAGGATGATGAACCTTCCACAAAGAGAATCGAACAAGAAAGTGATGATTCTTCAAGTGATGAAGAATATGTGTTGATCTCCACTCTCACAGGAACTATCTCATATGGAAGCAATGATTGGCTTATAGACAGTGGTGATTCCAAACATATGACGAGATTTAAAGAATCATTTGTGAAATTATCTGAACATGAGTCACCTCACAAGGTGAAACTTGGGGACGACAACCAGTATCCAATAAAATGTAGTGGTGAATCCTCCTATAAGCTAGACTCAGGAAAGTATATGAAGATGAAAAATGTATTGTTTGTGCCGGGACTAAAGAAGAACCTCCTCTCCATATCTACATTAGATACAAAAGGAATGAGGATTTCTTTTGTAGATGGCCAAGTTCTTATGTGGCCAAAGGGAAAGACTTTTGACAATGCAATAGTGATTGGGGAACAAGAAGGAGGTCTATACAAATTGAAGGGCCAACCAGAACAAGCTTTGGTTCATGACTCAGCAGAACCAAATGAACTTTGGCATAGAAGGCTTGCACATGTGTATTACAGGGCACTACCACTTCCAAGAAAAGTTGTTGAAGGTCTTCCAGAAATGCAAACAAAACATGATGGTGTTTTCAAAGGATGTGCAAAAGGAAAGAACACAAAGAAGACATTTCCAAGTAGTGAAAGCAAGGCAAAAGGAATCTTGGAAATCATCCACTCCGATGTATGTGGTCCAATGTCATCCAGTTCATTAAGCGAGTATGTATACTATGTTTCTTTTATTGATGATTTTTCTAGGATGACATGGATATACTTTATGAAGAACAAAGATGAAGTATTTAGCAAGTTCAAGGAATTCAAAGCCTTGATCAAGAACCACATAGAAAAGAATATCAATATTTTTCGATCAGATAATGGCATAGAATTCACTTCAAATGAATTCAAAGACTTATGCAAAGATTCAAGGATTAAGAGGGAGTTAACCACTCCATATAATCCACAACATAATGGAGTTGCAGAAAGGAAGATTAGAACGATCATGGAATCTGCAAGGGCCATGCTTCCTGATCAAGATATTCCCATGCATCTATGGGCAGAAGCTGCAAGAACAACTGTGTATGTACAAAACCATACTCCACACAGAGTACTCAAGAATAAGACACCTAAAGAAGTCTTTTCCAGCAAGAAACCAGAAGTCATCCATCTCAGAATATTCGGCTGTCCAGTGTACATACACATTCCGAACGAAAAGAGGACAAATTTAAATCCTTTAGGAAGGAAGGGTATATTTGTGGGATACTCTGAAAGCTTGAAGGCTTACAGAATATACTTCCCAGGATTCAAGAAGGTCGACATCAGCATGGATGTGACATTTGACGAAGACTCAGCTTACAACAAATCCAGAAAGAGACCTGCTAAAGAACCTAAAGAAACAGAAGCACCCAAAATTCATGACACAACCATGAATGAAGAATAACAAGAAGAAGATCGAGAAATAGAAGAACCTCAAGAACCTATAGATCCACCTCAGGAGAAGAATCCTCACAAGAGGAAACCTACTTGGGTATGAGAAGTTATCCAAGGTGCAGAAAGATATGGGGCTCTAGAAGAATCACACAGAGAAAGGAAAAGAACCAGGTCTTGTTCCAGTTGTGTAGCCTTATTATGTGATTTCATTGATAAAGAACCTTCCAACTATGAAGAAGCAACCAAAAAAAAGAATGGAAGGATTCCATGATCGAAGAGTACCAATCGATCATGAAGAATGATGTTTGGGATGTTATCCCAAGACCTGAGGGGAAGTCTGTAGTGGCTTCCAAATGGATCTACAAGATCAAGCATGCTGAAAATGGCAACATAGAAAAATATAAATCAAGATTTGTGGCTCATGGCTTCTCCCAGAAAGAAGGAATAGATTATGAAGAAAATTTTGCACTTGTATCCAAATACACTTCCATCAGATCAGTACTTGCTCTGGATGTAGTGATGAAATGGAAGATACACTAGATAGATGTAAATACTGATTTCTTGAATGGTGTAGTAGAAGAGGAAGTATATGTGGAGCAGCCACTCGGTTTTGAGACACATGACAGGGAGTCTCATGTGTGTAGATTGAAGAAATCATTGTACGGTTTGAAACAGGCACCCAGGACATGGTACGACAGAATTGACAGCCTTCTATCCAATTTGGTCTTTACCAATAGTAAAGCAGATTCCAACATTTACTACAAGGTTGAAGATGGCAACCCAGTGTTGCTTCTAATGTATGTAGATGATATTTTTGTAACAGGTATGGATGGGTTGATTGTTGATACGAAGAGAAAGCTTTCTTTCGAGTTCAAAATGAAGGACTTGTGTATGATGCATTATTTTCTAAGCATGGAGGTGTGGCACAATGCGGATGGAATATTCCTCAGAAAAGGGAAGTATGCAGTAGAGATCCTGAAGAGATTTGGGATGATGGACTGCAAGGCCTTAACCACACCTATGGCATCGAACATAAAGCTATTGATTGATGCTTCATCTGAGTCGGTTGATGCCACGATGGATTGTCAGATGATTGGGTCCTTGATGTACTTGACGAATATGAGACCAGATATTTGCTTTGTTCTGAACACCTTTAGCCAGTTCTTGACAGATCCAAGATATGTTCACTTGATTACTGCAAAGCATATTCTGAGGTACCTGAAGGGTATAGTTGATTATGGGCTCAAGTATAGGGCTAATCAAAATATTAACCTGGAGGGTTATGTTGATTTAGATTGGGCAAGCAGTGCATTCGATAGGAAGAGAACTTCAGGTTGCTGCTTCAGTATGGGATCAGGTGTGATCTCTTGGTTTAGCATGAAGCAATCCTATGTGGCACTGGGTACCGCTGAAGTAGAGTATGTCGTAGCTTGTTCAGCTAGCTGTGAGGAAGTATGGCTGAGGAAGCTACTGTCTGACTTATTTGATCTCCAGTTAGATGCTACTTGTATATATTGTGATAACCAGAGTTGTGTGAAGTTGTGAGAGAACCCAGTGTTCCATGACAAGTCAAATCATATCGAGATCAAGTATCACTATCTCAAGGATATGGTGCAGAGAGGAGCAGTGGAGCTCTAGTATGTTGCAATGGATGAACAGATAGCTAATGTGTTGACTAAGCCATTGGCTAGGGTGAATTTTGAGTACTTCAGGGAGAAGCTTGGTGTTCTCCAGATCGAGATTAGGCTCCTAAGAGGAAGTGATGAGTCTGTGATGTTCCTTTCTGACATGGTGAGAGGATTGGTTCCTTCCAGGTAAGATGTAAGTGTTGTGCCTTTTTGACATGGTGAGAGGATTGGTTCCTTCCATGGTCAGATGTAAGTGTTGTCCCCTTCCGACATGGTGAGAGGATTGGTTCCTTCCATGGTCGGATATAAGAGCTGTGACATGGTGAGAGGATTGGTTCCTTCCATTGTCAGATGTATGTGATGATCCCACATCCAGCATGAAAAAGGGATTGCTCTATGAAGACACATCTAGCATGAAAGAGGACTAGCTATGTATATATCCCACATCCAGCATGAAAAAGGGCTGGATCTGTGAAGACACATCTAGTATGAAAAAGGACTAGCTCTGTGTAGATCCCACATCTAGTATGAAAAAGGACTAGCTCTGTGAAGACACATCTAGTATGAAAAAGGACTAGCTTTGTGTAGATCCCACATCTAGTATGAAAAAGGACTAGCTCTATGAAGTATCATCCAGTATGAAAAAGGACTAGCTCTGTGTAGATCCCACATCTAGTATGAAAAAGGACTAGCTCTGTGAAGACTCATCTAGTATGAAAAAGGACTGGATCTGTATAGATTCCACATCTAGTATGAAAAAGGATTGGCTCTGTGAAGACTCATCCAGTATGAAAAAGGACTGGCTATGTGTAGATCCCACATCTAGTATGAAAAAGGACTAGCTCTATGAAGCCTCATCCAGTATGAAAAAGGAATGGCTCTATGTAGATCCCACTTCTAGTATGAAAAAGGACTAGCTCTGTGAAGACTCATCCAGTATGAAAAAGGACTGGCTCTATGTAGATGCCACATCTAGTATGAAAAAGGACAAGATCTGTGATGATACATCCAGTATGAAAAAGGACTGGCTCTGTAAATGTACATCCAGCATGAAAAAGGGTTGTCTTTGTAGAACTTCCTATGATGAGAAGAATCAAGAGATAGCACCCGTGATGATGACCCAGTGATGATCCAGATCCAGTGATGATGATCCAGCAGAGATGATCCAGCAGTGATGATCCAGATCAAGATGAAGATGACTTGAAGATGAAGATAACTTGAATATGAATATGAATTGAAGATGAAGATGACTTGAAGATGAAGATGACAAGAAATCATTGATGATCCAAATGATACAGAGAAGAAGACCCATGATGATAAATTGTGTCGAGAGAATACCTTCCTAGTTAAGAGGGAGTGTTGATGTATTTGTAACTTCGGAATGTATTCACTTGTATATCTTATGTCTTGTACCCCGATATTTATTCTGGGAAGCGTCTGTAATTTATTTGAGTCATGTCATGCCCCGATGTTCCTATCAGGAGATTCAATAATGTAAACAAGTCATGTCAAGTCATTGTGGGTAACCCTCCTATTGTTCGAGGGTTAAATTCCCCGTTGTTCTGGGACCCTAGGGTTATTAGACTCTCCTAGAGAAGTTGGCCCTAGTGAGTTATTGTCAAGTCAGGAATTAGTATAAATAGAGAGTGAGCCTTTCTATTTATCACACACTCACTCACACTCAGTTGTAGCGCATAGATGAGAGAGAAGAAGTTGTTGGGGCTAGAAAGAAAGAGGCTACTACTGTCGGGAGATCATCTTACTGTTTTGGGGTTTTACTTTTGGTGTTGATTCTATCTCTGAGGAAGTTGCGGGGTTTTCTCCATTTATGGTTTCCCCGAGGAAAAACATTGTTTTCATTGTCTCTTATGTTTGATTGTTGTGCTTGATATTCTCTTAGTTAAAGATCCTAATATAACACTAGCTTAAATGATAAAAATCTAAGACATTGATCGGTGGACTATGCGACTCTGGTGTGCCATGGGACACCAGCTGTATATTTGTTCCCATAATTTGTTAGATAATTAAATAGAAATAAATTGTGAAACAATTGAAAATTGTGATATGAAACAAAATATAATATGAAAATAATGAGTTTTACTTACAAATCGAAGTAATCCATCATCCCGGAAGTGTGAAGCAGGGCCATAGCATATTCCTCCACACAATGTGCAAGGGTGTGGAGTAACATGATGCTCTGAACTCTCTACGTGTCCTATGTGATATGTAGATGGATCCTTACTATGCGATGGTCTAGCCTTAGAAGTGCCAACCCCTTGGCCTACATTGCCTTGGACATCAATCCCATGCTAAAGCAATGTATCTGCCAAGTCAAATAAGGCCTCCTGTGTATCCTCAATCACAAGACCTGTAGCAGGATATAACCGAGAGGGTTTTGGTGTGCATGGAGTGCATGGCACACGGTTAGGATCCGTCTTGGTCCCTTCCCTATCTTGGGGCATCCCATGACCAACACCCTGGAAGCCTAAGATATCAAAATAGTTAACATGTTTCCCTAGGATGAATTCTGCATACAACTTCCTAAGGAAATAAAATGGGATTTCCCTATTCCCATGAGGGTCTTCATCGAAGACCATATACCAACGATCCATCTAATTGGCCATTATATTTGGTTTTATGCACTAGTCTATGGAAATGTGTGCTCGACTGGTGGGTGGAACCAATCCGGTGCTAGGGTCCCGAAATAATGAAAATAATTGGTATTTTGTAATCTTTAGGTCTTTGATGTCTTTATAGCTCAAACCATCGGAGTAGTATTGCCTCTTGGATCCTCTGTACGAGCTAATGTTGTACAGAGCTCCTTGGGAATTGGCAATTGTGTTTGTTATTATGTCCAATGCATCGACTAAATATTGTCTCAAATGATCCCCCCCTCTAATAGATGAGCTAAGGTGCCTCAATGACGCCAAATGTGCCAGAATCTGTGAGTTTCGATCTTCTTCCCCATCCAGGTTTGGGTTTGGGTTCATGTTTGGGTTAGGTTTTGGGTTATTAGTGGGTTTGGTTTCCATATTATCTTGCTCATTTCTATTATTTGTTTAGATGTAAACAAAAAAATACAAATTGTTTTTATTTATCATTCTTTGATTTAATTCAATTTTTTTTATTAAATTTGTTTTAAACAATTATAAAAACTAAGAAATTAACAAAAACAATAAAGAATTGAAAACAATTTGTAAGGGATATGAGTAGTTACCTGCCATTGGAGCCAAGCCACCTCCAAATGGTGAAATGCAAATCGCCTGTGCGGTTTATCGCCTATGAGGTTTATCGCCTCTCCGTTTTATCGCTCTCCCGAAACGTCCCTATGCAAATGAGAAATGAGGCCCGTAGCCTTTGTTTTGTTTTTGTTTTGTTTTTGTTTTTTTTTTTATATCGCACTTGTGATATATATTGCATATGCATCATATCACATATGTGATATTTAACTTTTACAGAATGCATATGCAATACTTTCTTACTAACCTTATCCTTGTGTTTGGGCTCAGGTTATTTCGAACGTACCATCAATCATGCATATGCGTTCTCGATTTACACTTCAGAAGTGTGTTTCCGATTTCTTAAGTGGCACTAAAAAGTGGAACCGTACTTCGTGCGAGCGCCCAAAAGACTGAAAGTTTATCCAAACACAACCTATTCAACCCGATGAATAAGCAATACTCCTTTATCCAAAAAGTACCATGCATGAAAATATTCAAGCATACAATATGCAAACAATCTTTCATAAACAGAGTTTATGAACAAGAATGCAACTGTGCCTTTGGAATTCACTGGATTATGTTCAATGCCCATTCTAAGAAAGATGTCAAACTATTAAAGTTATCATCCATTTACAAGATTCATAGACTAATTAAATAATTGCATGAAATCAAAAGTATAACACATTTCATTCATAACCTTCCAAGCTTATAATTGTTCAAATAATTAAAATATATTCACTTAGTTAATTAGCTAAACATAAATGATGCTATGGAATCTGTTGGCTATCCAACATCCATTTAGGCATGTCTTAACCATACATTAAACATATGCATAAACTAATAACCTATGGAAACTATTGGAAAAATAGAATGTCCATCTAAGGTATTGTTTTACCTCATTCATATTCATTAGCAGCCTGCAAATTTAACAAGTAATTAATAACTTAGCATACAATTGTTTGTCCATTCAATACACTCATTCAACCATTGAATATCATTCATTCAACACATTATACATTAAATGTAAATGAGGGTACTCAACGATATAAATACATCATTTGGTTATTTTACTTATCTATTTATAATGGCTAGCAACTGGCTTCTTGGCTTCCACGCTCCACCCCACCGCAGGTCTTTGGTTGGTCAATACTATTTCAGTTTCCAGATACCACCCCCGATATGGAACTCATGCATTCATCATAGGATCTCACTAGTACTGGGTTTCTCTCACGATTTCCTCACTTGGAAAATAGGATTCTCTGGTTTTTCACCAAATCCATGCCAACACTGCAATCCTTCCCCTTAGCTTCATTCTAACTAGCACCAAAGTGATGATTGTCACTGTGTCTGTGCTTAGAAATCCGTTAAGAGAATTTCTCACAACTTTTCCATTTCATTGGTGCAACCAGAGGAAAAACTAGGGGAAAATTTTTATCAACAAAAAGGTTGATACCAAGGCTTAGATTTCTAGGTTCACTCTTAACCAACCTAACTGCAAGAATAAAATGTGGATAATTGGACACTTCACCCTAGAACTAGACTAATCTCTCCTCCAATAATTCCAATTACCACGAATTCAACAATATGTTAAAATTAGATTCAATACTAGAACAATACCATGTTGCACTACATTTTCATTTTTTTCTTCAATGCTAAATTTCTATGTGCTTAGCTCACTCTCTGCTACGCACGATTTCTCTCTGTGTTTTTTTTTCCAAACCCCTCTTATTCCTTGGTTATGTTTGGTTCTCTATGGCCAAGGCTCCACCAATATTGCATGCCATAGTCACATCCTTGTGACACTTGTCCAAAAACAATTAACTTGTTAATCCTTCACTTAAATCCTTTATTAAATAAAAAATAGATTTAAGAAAAAATAATTAGAAAAAAATGGATTAACTAAAGTTATAAGACAATTTGGGGTTAACTAAGATCATACTTAACCCTTATGTTATATGCCACCTCCCTCTTTGTGACCTAAGTGAATACATAAGTTCCGATCTAATCTTACATAGTATTGGCTCTACCACTACAAGTTTGATTTTTATATTAACAAGAGCCACGAGGTGGCAATGTCCCCGACATTGCATTCGTGATAGCAACTGGTTTGCAATTGCCTATGCAAAAATCTAAAACTCAATAAAAATAAATTAAATTTTGTTATAGCCTACTTAAAACTCAATAAAAATAGAATAAATGTTGTTATAGCCTACTTAGGCATCATCCTTTTGAGGATGGTAGAGATTTGACTACTTAGAAGACTCTAGACTCAAATTCTATTTCAATGGATCCAAAGTGAGGATGACTACTACATCTCAAATAGGCCATGAAAGACATAAAGACAAGTCTAAATACAAAGTGGGGATGAACCATTTTTTATTAGCTAGATGATAAATTGTCGATGCTTGTTGGGTGGTTATCTCAAATAGGCCATGAAAGACATAAAAGGCAAGCCTAAATACAATGTGGGTATAAACCATTTTTTATTAGCTAGATGATAAATTGTTGATGCTTGTTGGGTGGTTAAGTTAATTCCTTCATTATCAGAGTTGGAAACCAACTTCTCCTTCTAAAATGGTACCCACCTCTTTGTTGGAGTTGCACATTTGGGCTTGAAAAGTAACTTATTCTCTAAAGGAAGGGTAGAAAGGCAAAAGAAAGGCAATGAAAGTGAGGACACCACTCCATATACGATCTTTATAGGTAAATTTTTT
The DNA here is from genome assembly GCA_001517045.1 of Pseudotsuga menziesii. Taxonomy (NCBI): domain Eukaryota; kingdom Viridiplantae; phylum Streptophyta; class Pinopsida; order Pinales; family Pinaceae; genus Pseudotsuga; species Pseudotsuga menziesii. Next base: position 31,921 of record LPNX011104767.1, read on the forward strand.
GTTGATTATATGAAGTGTCATATTCAAAATATGACATTTTCCATTCCATAGGTCAATTAAGAGCTTTCGACCACCTACAAATTATAAATAAAATATATAAGATATTAAATTGTCCTATATATAAAAAATAAAATAAACACATTTAATGTACATACAAATTTAGATAATTTAAATAATATATTTAGTTTAACATCAAAATAAATCTACAATTTTTTTTAAATTTGGCATAAAATCCAGACAATAAATATATTTACAAAAATCAACAATAAATGTTATTAAAATTTCCAATTCACTTATCAAAATAATATTTTTTATAATCTTACATATAACTCTCATTAACTTTATAAATGGATACCCAAACCAAACCAATGGATGATATGTAGGTTCATGTTCCCATAACACACAACCCATTATAAATCTTGCTAATACAAGAACTAGTGTTGATATGAAAAGAAGTTTTATTATAGTCATTTTTTTTCATTATGATAACAATCTTTTTTTGTTTATTATTAAATTATTTGTGTCTAAGTTAAACATTGTTTTCTCTTAGGAACTCATAAGCTATTAATTTATTTGAATATTAACTTATATCAATTTATATTGAAGAACAATAAAAAAATATTAAATATTATAAAGATTTTATGTAAAGGTAAACATAAATGTAAATTTTAACATCCATAACCTAAATCTTAACTTGAAACAAAAACTTCTAAACAAATATTTTCAATAAAAACAATTTACCTTTTTAAACTTAGTTAAACTTAGTTGATCATTATACATATAAATCTAACTAACTTAACACAATTCAAACTTAACAAATAAAGAGTAAATAAAAGTATTAATACACCTTTCTCTTTTAATTTATGTTATATTTCCAAAGCCACCCTAACAAAGATAGAATAAACCATCCAATGGAAAATGATTGTCACCCTCCCATCCATGTTTGTTTTTTATGAGTCCGAATACTAACTCCTCCAAATGACTTGTACAATTGAAGGTTTTCATTGGAGAAATTATGACTCGTACAATTGAAGGTTTCCATTGGAGAAATTTGTATGGATTTGTAAGCTGCCTAATTGTGTTTGGCCCTGGTTTGAATAGTAGTAACAACAAACAATTTGCATAGCTCTCGAACTGCAGAATGGATCTCATCCAACTTCCATAATGTTGATACATCCTTTTTAAAATAAATCAACCTTGACTCTTGAATAGCAGCCTCTAGCACTGGGGTGAAAAAGAGGTGAAAAAGAATATACAGTAATTCGTTTAAGCGTAAACCTTTGATCATTCTGAAAATTTCAATTTGTAAAATTGTTGAAATTGACAGAAATCATCATGGCCAGTTCGAATTGATGAAGAGAAGAGAATATGCAGTTACTATAACTTTTCTTCCTGAAATTTATATAACTATGATCTTTCATCGAGGATTTAACTATGATCTTTCATCTAGGATTTAGTAAATTTCATCTAGGATTTAGTAAAGCACAAATGTTTAAATTGTTATATTCCTGGAGAGCGATAATTTTTAGTGTTCATTATTTTTAATTTTACTTGCACTTTGGAATCTTTCACGCAATGCAGTGAGCCCATCATCACCTGCATTACCTCCTCCTCCACCTCCATCAACCATGAAATTTCTGAAAATAGAAGCAGAGGCCTTCCTTGGTGATTCGCATTTCGGTTTTAATTTATCATCTCTATCTTTTTCAGGGTATTCGCACTTCGGTTATACTATATTGTCTTCATCATTTTCATCTTCGGCTTCAGATTCAGATATATCGAATTCTATGTTTCTACGAAGGGCCTCACCTCCAAGAAAGTCTCTAATTTTATTTGTTTCTTTGATCTCATCAGGTTTTTGGCTCTGCCTCTCAGGTTGTGATTTTTTAGGGTAAGCAACTGTATTTGGAGCCCAAAGACGGTTTAAATCTGGAGTTCTGCTTGCAAAATGTGAAAATCTCCTTGAGCGCTCTCTTTTCAATTGGGCTCTTTTCAATTTCTTCTCATATTCAACCCCACCATCACGTTGTTTATTTTCACGTCTCGTCTTTGTCAACCTGAGGAGTATGTTCTCTTGATCGACACTGTTGTTTGCCATCAACTCATTTGCAGAAGATGTTGATGGATCTGGCTCAAGGAAATCCATGCGCCCGTAGATTTTATCAATTATTTCGGGCACACAATCCATGTACCTGAGATGCATACACAAAAATTGTTATTGACTAGTTACATTCATCTCCGATAGAGATTCATATAACAATACTCCCATACAGAATTTTAAATAAGCAGAGGGATCAATCAACAACCTGGATTTGATGACTCTGTCCACAAATTCAATGAGATTTTGTCCCTCCATAGCTCCTGACATATTGAATTGAATGTTTTCCAAAAGCAAGAAGATGTCCTCTATACAAGTCTCCTTCACCTCTTCTTCCAGTCCTGCAACATTTAGTGCAGAAAGAATCTCCATGCGAAATAAAATTTGCATTTCATGTCTATAGCCAAAGTTAAGGATTGCAAGTGATCAAAATCATTCAATTTGAATAGAAGAAATTTGAACTAATGGTCAGTACAAAAACAAGAAGGGATACTCTCTAACTTTGTCTTCTGAAGTGTATGCAGAAGACGAACGAGGAAGCAGGCATTCCTTGTACTTGGCTACCAATTCCTTGGGCTCCTTCAAAAGCATGTTTGTAACTTGTTCACAAATTGACAGGTTCTCTTTATCACTGGACTCAGAATTCTTCTCCACAGATTGAAGCTCTAAATTAGATATCAATTGTTGCACAATGCGTTTGGCTATAGTACCAAAATCAATTTCGTCATGGCAGAGTGAGTATTGAATTTTTTCATCGAGAGACCCAACAAATAGTGTCTCTCCATTTTCTGAATCACTAGGAGGAACAGAAGCTGAAGTTGGGTCAATGGGTAATGTGCTTTCAAGAATAGAATTAGAGCTATCCTCGGTTGGTTCAGGCTCCACGGTAGGTTTCTCAAGTATTGTCGTGGCCTCTTCATTCAGCTTGCTAACTTTGAGCTGAACATTGCAATCAATATTTAATTTTTTGGAATTCTTATCAAACCAACAGCTTAAGAACATTAAAATTTTGGATTGAGTCTCCTTGGGTTTCTTATATCTGCTTTCCAATTTTATAGTTGGGTGAACTGTAGCTTTAGAAGGATCTGCCTTGCATATACTACGAACAATGGCTGTATACAATGGTTCCCATGTATTGTATTTTAGAAGCTGTAGATCATATTGACTGGGTGTGTCTGCACTCACTTCTGAGCTTTTCAATCTCTTGGAACTCACATCAAAAGCTATCTCCCTCTTTCTTTTTCTCTTACACAAGGCTGATTGTTCCTTACATTTATCAGAAACAACATCTATTGTATCTTGTTGTGGTGCAATTGTCAATCTATTGATGCCTTGAGAAACTTGTACAACATCAAAATGATCAAGATTCTCATGAGAAAAATTCCCAGTAGTAGTTCCTGTGGGTGAAAGAGTTCTAGTAATTCTAAGCTCTGTAGTGGAATCCAATATATAAAGCATGCCTAAATGGACAATTAAAGGTTCCAGAATGGCTGATAACGGAAGGCAGCTAGGCATGCCATTAGAAACAATAACCAAAGCCATGCATTTTTTACTTGATAAAAACCCTAAAATAAGCTGCCAGGCAGGTTTTCCCTGATAGAATTCACCATTTTCCTGTTGAAGCCTCTTAAGAATTTCATCTCCAATTCCATCCATATCTTCACCCTTATTCCTTGACTTGGATGAAATGGAACATCGAAGCAAAACACGTTCAGATACAACACAACTCAAATCAGGGCATTTTTCCTTCTTAAAAACCTAAGCAACGTGAATCTTAACGCTGTCCCAGTTAATCAGTAATCTCTTTTGATCAGCTTTATTTTTCGAAATAATAGCAGAAATATCCAATCCAGCAATTGTGTTGCAGGTGCTTGAATCTTTCATGAAATCCAAATTTTGTACAAGGCATTGCAATTTACAGATTCTAGCCTTTACAGACCTCCCATCAATTCCTTCAACCTCCATGCTCAAGTCCCCAAGGATCTTCATATAGTGCTTACTTGTAAACATAAACATACTACTGGGATAAGCAATAGTTGGCCAAATTAGGTCAAAGGGCACTGATTTGGAGGTCACGAGTAGCGTATCCAAAGATACAAAGCTCCACTGCATTGCCTTAAAAGTATCAATAACTCGTTCTCTGCTTATTTCGCATTCTATGATATCATGGGCTGGGAATATTGGAGGAATATCAGCCCAACAAAAATGTATATCTTTAGCACTGAATGATTCTCTCATAGACTTCAATTTCAGACTAAATTTACTCAACAAATCCTCGTCTGAAAATTGGAATTGCGATAACAGACGAAAATGACTAATCTTAAATGTAGAGAATCTACCTTCACAGGTGATGATTTTGTTGATGACCACTAAAGGGTTGATGAACTCTTCTCTGATCCAAACCCTGGAAAATCCTTCATCGCCATTCATAGTTAGAAACTTTGGCTTGAAGACATAATCATAACTCTGATGTGATATCTTGAAATTCCTAAACCATCAATCACTAGTTTGTGGAAGCCCCGTATCTTGGGCAACCATTTCCTCAGAGACCGACAATACCAAGGGCTCTAAACTATGCAATATGGACATCAAATCCAAGGAAGAATTGCAGTGAAATGGCATCGTGTGCCCCTACAAGGCTGATAAGAAAGGATTCCACCCCACCCGAATGAATAATTCATGACACTCTTGGAATTCAGGCATGGCGGACGGTTTAGAATAGGAAGTCAACTACGCTTTGCTTAATCTGTGCATCAGCCATGACTGTTCCAATTAGTTAATTCTTAATTCAACTACTGATATCCCTCTCATGGACTATGATAGGCTCTCCTTTGAACCTCCTTATCACATAGCAGCCAAGCCACTATCCTCCACGTTGTTCCTCGGACTCGCAACACTTCAAACCTCTCTCCTCGCTAGGCCCACCTTCATACTGTCATTGTTGTGACTCTGTTCGCTCAAATAAACGCCATCTTCCTCCCCCTTGGTTGCTCTTCCTCCCATGCTGCCCATAGCTTGGGCCGCGTCCATCTTGCGACCATCTTCCTCATTTCTCCAGCGCTCAGCTCTTATATTGACCAGTGCTGACCGGTGCAGATCGCACTCTCACACAATATTCCACACGACCCAAGTTACCCTTCTTGTGAATGCCCTCGGGTTCCCGCTACTCACTGCGACATCCTCTAAACCTCGCCTCTCCGTCCAGCCTGCACACGCTCTCCTTTCATCGCTGGATCCTTTTCTTTTGAACTTCACCCCCTGATGAAGTGCCCAACAAACTGGTCCATGTTAATAACAGTTCATATAGTGCCTATAGTTTACATAGTATATCTGCTAGAATGGTGAGAGATATAATTGATTGGAGATCTTTGATCTGGGTTGAAGATGTGGGGCTGGTGGGATGGCGTTTTAGACCTATTGGGGCCACATGAAACCTACCTAAAATGATAGAAACCAGGTGCAACTAAATCGAAGATGCCCATAATAGAACCAAGATCAACCACCCTAGTGTTAGGTGGCCCTTTATCCCGTTAAAAACATCTTCACCCATCGACACCAATCGACACCATAATAGATGTCATCTTCAAGCCAGACAAGTGATAATACATGCAGCTTGCCACGCTCTTTCATGCATGCATACAATGCATCCACTAAAACACAAGGAGGTTGTTTGCACAATGCACTTAAAAAACACAGGTGGTATGCACAATGCATTTGAGGGGTCTACACAATGCACTAAAAAACAAGTGGCATGCACAGTGCATTTGAGAGGTCTGCACAATGTACTGAAAGTGAAAGTGGTCTGCAACATCAATTGTCATCCTTGGGTGCCTGTTATTTGAATGACGAATGGCATATTTATGATAAAGGATTTATTGTTTACGAGGACAATTACAACATTGCTGATATCATCCACGCCGCCGGGTCTTGGGCCACAAGAACCAAGGCAACGTCATCTCCACCAAATCAGTAATAATCTAAAAAATAGGCATTTAAGAAAAAAATTAAAAATAGACAACCTTAGTCTAAATTATATGTTTTTGTTAAAATTGCTACAAAATATTCCAAATAATTGGCCTAAGAATATATCCCCTTGTCGAGAACATAATAAAAAAAAGCATCATAAGCTCCTCCTTTCAAGAACTCGTCGTCTTTTAAAAAATTACAATAAAAAAGCAATAAACTTTTTAACCGATAGGTGTTAGATCACAAGCCACAAAACACTACGTAAAGAAACCTCGTTTTATTTACACAACATCTAAAAATGTAATACTTCAATCTTCCATCCCATCCGCACATCACTTTTCATTTTTCTTGCTTGCATAAAGGCAATTAATAGTGTAACACAATGAATAATAATAATAATTTCACAAGGCTACAAATTAAATCTTAGATTATCTATCAAAACTTGTTATTTTTGGCTTGATGAACGCCAAAACAATTTATCGTGTTCTTTATCCCATCTCAAACTTAATAATAATGATATTCAAATAAAACTAGCAATAAACTCTCCTATCAATACTTAAATAACAAGCAAGTCATAAGAGCATTTATTTAATGAAGAATAATAGGTAACACATAAGAAATATTAGCTATAATGTGTGCGGTTTATACCAAATATGCAAGTACAAGCCTCCTACAATTTGTCTCTTATCAAAACTGCGAAGCGTGATGATGTTATGGCGAGGAGCCATTTAAGTGAAAGTAGCCCATAGTCAAATTCGGGTGTTGTTCTTCAAAATGTTTTTTTATCAATTTATAAAGGAGCTAAACCAAAGGGTTGTTAGAGTCTCTAGATCTTCCTTGTTTAAGTGAGTTGGAATTCAATTAGTTGTTTGCATTTATGTGTTTTTCGTTGTTAGCGGTTGACCAAATTAGTGGTTTTCTATCTTTAGTATGGCACTTGGAGATTAGTTTTTTTGGGGGGCCTACTTAGCTATTAATGCAATTCTTTATATTCTAAGATGAATGGAGAAGATTACAAAAAGAATGCTCCATATTTTTTTTTATTGTGTGTTTAGTATTTCCTTTATTTCTATAAATTTAACATGGAATGAGAGTGAAAAAGTTTAAGCCTCTTCACATAGTGGAGAGTAGATCAATTAAAGAATTGGAGCAAGTTTCATCTAAGAAATAGATAGCAAGAAGAAATCTTAGCGCATATCTTAGGAGATTGGATAACATGAGAATGAGCTCGTAGATTAATTGGTCGAGTCGATCGAGAAAATCATGCTAGGTGGAATTCTTGCACCAATGGAGTAAATTGTGTATTAGATTGTAAACACCGTTCAAAAAACCCAACAAACCCAGAGGCAAATCAACGGTTAAGATTGATTCGTTCCAGAAGATCCATAGCTCAAGGACTAACCATCGCTACCAGAACCTAATAATGCATCAGACGTCGGGAGCCCAATAGGTCATTGAACATCAATAAGTTCAAGATCTCAATCGAGCATCGGACGAGATCGCTCGTAGAGCATCATATCATATCTTGAGAGAGTGTTGAAATAGATCCCTATTAAAGCATCGAATGCGATATCAATAGAGCATCGAATGTGATCCTAATAGAGCATTGGATGACATCCTCAATAGAGCATTAGGCAAGGTCCTGATACAACATTGGACGAGATCCCTAATAAAGAATCGTCGGAGATATCAACAAATCATCAGACAAAATCTTCTATAGTGCATCAAACGAGATTCACAATAGAGCATCAAACAAGTTCTTCACAGAGCATCATATGAGATCCTCGATAGAGAATTGGACAAGATCCTTGATACATAATCGAGAAATGCCTTGACAAAGAATCATGCGAGGTGCTTAATTGAGCATCATTCGAGATCTCAACAAAGCATTTAACAAGATCTTGATATACAATTGGATGATATCCTCGATAGAGCATTAGACATGATTCTAATATAGAATTGGATGACAGCCAAAGAGGAGCATCAAATGAGATCCATGATAGAGCATCAGAAAAGGTCCATAATAGAGAACTGGAAAAGATCCTGAGAGAAGCAAATGAGAACATGATAAAGCATCAAAAGAGCACTTGATACAACATTGCACATTGGATATTAAAAAGAATAGACCATCAAAAGTTCAAAACTCAAATAAAGCATTGGACATCGGAACTGGAGAGGAGCATCGGATCTTGGAAACTAGTATTTCATCAAAACTATTAGAAATTGTTAAGATTGAATCACTCGATGGTGCAAGTCCAAAGCATAAAATTCAAAAATTTAGAAGGATTTTTAGCTAAGGTTTAAATAAAAGTGTCTGTTATTTTTATAAGAAGTTGTCAAGGCACCATTGTTAATATACACATGCCAAGGATGAAACTAGATTAAGAGCATAATTTTTTCCCTTAAAATGGCTATGAACAACCAAGGATTTTCCTAGAGATTTCCCCTCTAACTAAAAAAACTATGAAATATTGTCAATCATCATGATGACCTTATTGAAAGCCTAGGATGTTTGGGAATATGTATCTTGTGGGTATCGAGAGTGAGTGGATGAAGCAACCAAACTAGCCTTAACAAAAACCAGAGGAATACGCTAAAAGAGAGAATAACCAAGGATGTAATGGTGTTTCATCTAATCTAGAGTATCATGGAAAAAACCATCTTTGCCAAGGTTTTTCTTGCGATGACCTACAAATATGCTTGGAAGAACTTGCAGAGAAACTATCAAGGCATCACCAAAGTAAGGATGGGGAAACTACAAACTCTAAGAATGGACCTTGAAATCTTAGAAATGAAGTAGTGGGAATCGATATATCGGTACATGAACCACGTGATGGCTATAATAAACCAATTAAATATGTATGATGAAGATTTGATGGATTAGAAAGTAGTTGAGAAGGTTCTCAAAACCATAATTACAAAGTTCAAATCCATGGTCACGTTGATTGAAGAACCGAAATATCCGAGTGATATTTATGTAGATGAGTTAATAGGATGTCTTTTATTCCACGAATCAAGGATCAATATGAATGAAAATTATTAAACAAATGTAACTATAATAGACATTCTATTTTGTATTATTATTATTATTCCTACTTTCAAAGATGTTGTTCCTTCAATCTGGGATTTCATTGATGTAATTGGTCATGTCAAGTATTGAGGTAAAACCTTTGTTGTAAGCCGCATTATTAGTACCCACAAAAGTATTATTAAAAATTCATTTTGAGTCTCCCAAGGAAACTCAACCCTGGTTGTGAGGAGAAGTATTCCCTGTTAGGTTATTAGGATTCTCAGTTGATGTGTATAAATAGATTAGGGACCCTCCTCATTCGAACACACGCAAAATGCAATCAAGTTCACTAGAGAGAGAAGAAGCAGTCCATTTGAGATGGAGGAATTTATGGGGTCTTACATTATACTTGGTTAAAGTCCATATCGAGGAATTTTTGCTGGGTTTTCTCCCCATAAGGGTTTCCCATGATAAATCTTTGTGCTCTTTTTTGTTTTTTTGTTCTTTTTGTTGTCTCAATGATCCTTTTGTTTGGCATAACAACTCTTAAAATATTAACATGGTATCGGATCCAACCTGAAACAAGACATTGTGCAGTAGCTTTTCCAGCATTTCAACAAGCTAGGGCTCGCTATTCTAGACAAATTGCTCCAGATATCAGCTGAAAAAGAAGGACCATTCAACTCACCCTAGAAGGGTGCATATTTCTGTCAAAATAGTTCTAGTTATGTGGATTTTCAATTTTTGACCTACCACTACTGCTCGGAGAAACTAGGGATTCATATTCTTCAAGGTTCCATCCACGGATCTGAGAAAAGGAATATATAGACTAGATCGCCTTGGGTAGGTTCATATTTTCCTCTAATAATTTTTGCAAGTAATCGTAGTTGGAAAATTAGGGTTTTCCTGTCAAACCCTATGTCATCCTGAACCAAATTCCAGAAGCAGTCCTCAAATTGGTAAGTTCTACCTCCTATATTTCTATTTGAGGTTCCCATTCATTAAAGATGACAAGAAACGCTAAGCTTGATGAAAATATTGAAGGAGCATAGAATTTCAAAGCATGGAATTATATATCCGTGCTCATCCTTGAAGAACATGACCTAGAAGGCTACATCAAAGATGAAGTCAAGGAACCAGAAGGAGATGAAACAAAGGACAAGCACAAGAAGGAGATGATTAAATCTAAGAGGATTATAGCTAAATCTATCAAGGATCATTTGATCCAATGTATTCTAGCCATACTGTTTGAAGGCAAAGCCATAAATAGAATAATGACCTTGAGAAACCAAATCAAGGGTGTGAAGATACAAAAGGAAGAAACTATGCAGCCATACTTTTGAAGAGTATCTTAGATCAAATAATAGCTAGAATACATTGGTGACATGGTTGAAGAAGAAGAAGTTGTGATGACCACATTACATCATCTTCCAAGAAAATGGGATTCCTTCATCAAAGGAATATCTACTAGGAGAATGTTAAGCAAGTTCAATAAACTATGGGAAGAATGTGTACAAGAATAAGGAAGGATGGAAAATATCGAAAGAAACGCTAAATGATGATGAAGATCAAGATATAGAATCTCATGAAAAGAATGGAAGAAACAAAAGGAAGGATCGAGGATCACCTCCTAGAAGACCACAAGAATTCAAAAGAAGAAAGAAACCTAACATGGATTAATCATATTACGAATGTTATAAATGTCATAAGTTGGGACACATTTCCATACATTTTCCACTTAATAAAGACAAGTTCAAGAAGGAACGAAAGTTCCATTCCCATGCAGTCAAAGAGAATGAACGAGATGAAGAGATGGATAGATAAAATGAAGACTCTAGTGAAGAATGTATTAATTTCATCTCTCATATGATCAGTCTCTCATGGAAATCACACTTAGATTATAGATAGTGGTGCTTTGAAACATATGACAGGTCACAAATATTCTCACTCATGTCTTACCCATAAAGACTATTCACATAAGGTGCATCTTGGAGATGATTATCAATATCCCATCAAAGGAATGGGAGAAGTCTCTTACAAGCTAAAATATGGAAAGTCCATGAAGATGAAATAAGTATGTATTATATGTTCCAGGTTTAAAGAAGAATATTTTTTATATATCAGCTTTAGATAAGAAAGGTTTCTATTTTTTATTTGTAGATGGTGAAGTTCTTATGTGGATGAAAGGAAAGGCAATAGATGATGTAGTTGTAATTGGTGTTGAAGAAGGAGGACTCTACAAATTGAACGGGAACACATATTCATTTTTTACAGCCAGTACCATCAGTCCATGTGAAATTCAGCATAGAACACTTGCTCATGTGAACTACAAGGAATTACCAATTGTGATCAAGTTAATGACATGTCTACCAGAGATTTAGATCAATCATGAAGGGGTATGCATAAGATGTGATCAAGGAAAGAATACCAAGAAACCATTTCCAAACAGTATTAGTAAAGCAAAGGGGACCTTGGATATTTTTCACTTAGACATGTGCGAACCAAAGTCATATAATTCCTTAAGAGGGTATGTTTATTGTGTCTCCTTTATTGATGATTACTCTCGTAAGACTCAGATATACGTTTTGAAAGGTAAATATGAAGTACTTGAAAAGTTTAAATAGTTCAAGGCTCTTGGCGAGAATCTCTCTGAAAAGAAGATCAAGACCTTGAGATCAGATAATGGAGGAGAATTCAGTTCAAATGAATTCAAGGACTTCTATAAAGAAGCTAGGATTAAGAGATGGCTTACTACACCCTATAAGCCAGAACAAATTGGAGTGGCAGAAAGGAAGAAAAGATATATCATGGAAGAAATCAAAGGAATGATCCATGATCAAGACCTACCTATGCATTTATGGGATGAAGAAGCAAGGATCATAGTCTATGTGCAAAACATAATATCCCACGGTGCTCTTAGGAACAAAAATCTAGAAGAAATGTTAACTGGCAAGAAGCCTGAAGTCAGCCACCTGAAGACATTTTTGGTTGTCTTGTTTACTTACATGTTCCCAAGGAGAAAAGATCAAAGTTGGATCATTGAGGGAAGAAGGGGATATTTGTTTGATACATTGATGACTCAAAATATTACATAATATACATTCCCATTTTATGTCATATTGATATCAGAAGAGATGTCATATTTTATGAAGATGCATCTTTCAACAAATATAGAAAGAACTATGCAGATGAATATCATGAAGAAGAGAAGGATGCTCCCAGAATTTGAGAATCCAGTAGACCACTAGTTAGAGATGTCGAAGAAGATATCATACTATAATATCATGACATGGAAGAACCTGAAAGACCCATGGAGACACCCCATGAGATGATTTCAACAAAGAGGATACCAACTTTGGCTCGTGATATAATTGGAGAAGCATAAATATATGGTGCACCAAAAGGAAGCAATAAACCAAGACTCTACTCCAACTATGTGGCATTGATGTGCAACCTTGTTGATGAAGAGCTAGCATGTTTTGAAGAAGCTTCAAAGAAGAAGGAATGGATGGATTCCATGATGGAAGAATACAAGTCTATCATACATAATTATATCTGGAATGTGGTGCCAAGACTGAAGGATAGATTAATGGTCTCTTCAAAATGGATTTTCCAAGACAAAGCATACAACATATGGCAGTATTGAAAAGTTCAAAGCAATATTTGTTGCACAAGGATCCTCTTACAAGGAAGTGATTGATTATGAATATACTTTTGGTCCAATATAAAGATATACTTCAATCATAACTATCATTTCCTTTTCATCCAAGATGAAATAGAAACTACACCAAATGGATGTAAAAACAACCTTCCTAATGGTGTCATAGAAGAAGAAGTGTTTATTGAGCATCCACCAGGTTTTGAGACACATGACAAGAAGAAACATGTCTGCATATTGAAGAAAGCACTATATGGGTGGAAACAAGCACCTAAAGTGTGGTATGGAATAATTGATGGATTCCCGCTGATATTAAGCTTTACGAAAAGTAAAGTAGATTCCAAACTTCACTATAAGGTTTTAGATGATGGGATCATGATATTATTGTTATATGTGGATGATCTATTCTTAACAATAGAGGAGAATCTCATCAACGAATATAAGAATAAGCTTGTGGAAGAATTTGAGATGAAATACCTTGGCATGATGCATTACGTCATAGGTCTCGAAGTATGGTAGTTCCCATATGAGATTTTCCTCAACCAAAGAAATATGCAGTTGAGATCCTAAATATACTTGGGATATCAATATTTCAAGAAAATGAACACTCTAACGGTGACAAACCTGAATCTCTTGAGTGATGACTCTTCAGAAAGAGTATTTTCCACACTATACAGATAGATCATTACCTCATTGATGTATTTGACAAATACAATACTAGATATATGTTTTGTTGTAAACACCTTGAGTCAGTATATGGTGGATCCCCGACATGTTCACTTAGTTGCAGAAAAACATGTGACAAGGTACCGAAAGGTTACATTGGATTATGGACTCAGTTATATATTCAACAATGAGTTCATCTTGTATGGTTACACTGATTTAGATTGGCCAGGAAGCGTTGAAGATAGAAAGAGCTCTTCAGGATGTTTTTTCATTTTGGGATCATGCATGATCTCATGGATTAGTAGAAAGTAGAGCATTGTTGTGCTCATTACAACCGAGGATGAATACATTGCAACATGATTATTCTATAGAGAAGACATATGGATTCATAAGTTATTGGCATGATTGTTTGATGCCAAGATGGATGCAACTGATATTTATTACGATAACCAGATTGTTTATGTATTTGTAACTTTGGAATGTATTCATCTGTATATCTTATGTTTTGTACCCCAATGTTTATTCTGGGATGTGTCTGTAATGTATTTGAGTCATGTCATGCCCTGATGTTCCTATCGGGAGATTCAATAATGTAAACAAGTAATCTCAAGTCATTGTGGGTAACCCTCCTATTGGTCAAGGGTTAAAGTCCCCACAGTTGTGGGGCCCTAGGGTTATTAGACTATCCCAGAGAAGTCAACCCTACGTGAGTCATTGTAATTCGGGGCAATAGTCCCCACCATTGTGTTAAGGATAACCATCCTTCTTGGTCGAAGGAGGCAAAGTCCCCACAAGTTGTGGGGCACTAGGGTTATTAGACACTCCTAGAGATGTCGGCTCTAGTAAGTAATTGGTAAGTGAGGCTGACATGTTGGAGTGGGATTCAAGTGAGAAAAATAATATAAATAGAGAGTGAGCCTCTCTATTTATCACACACACACTCACTCATTGTGGCACATGAGTGAGAAAGAATACACTGGGATCAAAGAGAGAGACTACTGATGTCAGGAGATCATCTTACTGTTTTCAAGTTTTAGTTTTGGTGCTGATTCTATCTCTGAGGAAGTTGCGTGGTTTTCTCCTTTATGGTTTCCCCAAGAAAAATTCTTTGTGTCTCTTTTCTCTTGTGTTTTATTATTGTGCATATTATTCTCTCAGTTAAAGATCCTAAGATTATAATGCTAGCTTGAATGATAAAAATCTAACATGGTATCAGAGCTAACCTGAGAAGAAGACATTATGCAACTGCAGAAGCTAGGGCTTCTTAACTTTTGGGTCTCTCTCCATAATCCATCAGCAAAATTATGCAAGGATGACTCTCCACTGAAGGGCGCATCTTTCTGTCGAAGCGGAATTCAATTCGAAGCATTTTCAGTTTTCGGTGCAGGAAATTAGGGCTTTCTACAAAAGAGGAATTTTTGAGTGAGCTCAGCATAGGATTTCTCTCCTCATCAAAATCGAAGTTTAGAGACCTGGGTTGAGATTTTTGGTTGGGTATAAATCCAGGAAATCCAAACCCTAGTTTGACCCCAAGCTAGAAAAACCCTAAAATACTAAAACGGATACGTTTTGGTAGATTTGCTATATCTCTGGATTGGAGAAGGCTCGGGAGATGAAACATTCACATGCCGAAGATAAAATCCTGATCTACACTGTTTCCAAAATTCATCCTCATATTCACTATATTCTAGGAGATATGATCCCTTTAAGTCAAGGTTCCGGCCTCTTCCAGTATTCATCCCTAAACAGGACACCTAGGGCGAATTGCTATATATTGGGCTAAAAAGGTCCAAATAAAATTTCTAAAGATGTTCCATAAAGGGCACAAAATTTAGTTTTTGTTGTACGAGTTTTAGACCCAGACAATGAAACAGTGATATGTGGAAGTCCATACAACTTTGTTGTTCTGAACAGTCTTGTAAGAGTTCACCTTGTAAAAATGATCATAAGTCCCAATTAGTGAAACCAATTCTGATTAAACTTGTGGTGTTGAAACATGGATAGGAGAGGCTAACTAAGTGCGAAGTTTTAGACACAAAGCAATGGTAATTTTAGAGATACCGTAGAAACAGTATCAGGCATTTCTACAGAAGAAATTGGTAAACCAGGGCTTCCTGTTCCAGGAGCTTCCCTCCACTGTTTTAAGAAAAAGAGTACATTGGAAAGCTTAACTTGAAGGGATATATTTTTCTATCCAATTAGATATGAAAGATTCCAAGTTTTCAAAAATTACGATTTCTCTGACAAACCCTAGATCAGCCAGCTCCGGAACCAAGATGAACACCTCAAATCGGTAAGATCTGATCTTTTGCAATTTTCATTTGAGGTTCTCATTTCCAAGTGATCTATCACATTAGCTTGATGATAAGCTTGGTGAAGTTGACAACTTCCAAGCATGGAATTATATGATCTCTCTAAAGAAAATGAATTTGACACCCACATGAGTGGAGAGGTTCCAATTCCAGAGGGAGATGAGGCTAAAAGCCTTACACCAGAAGAACTTGGTCAAGGCCAAGAAGATCATTATTGATTCAATCATGGATCACCTTGTACCACAAGTGTCTTCCCTAAAGACACCAAATATGTTTGATTCCTTGACCAAGATATTTGAAGGGAAGAACATAAATCAAAATATGACCTTAAGAAGCCAGTTGAAGAATGTGAAGATACAGAATGCAGAGACCATACAGTCATACTTTACAAGGGTCTCTCAAATCAAAGAACAACTTGAAGCAGTAGAAGAAAAGGTGGAGAATGCAGAAGTGGTGATAGCCACCTTGAATGGTCTCCCAGGATCATGGGATTCATTCATTCGAGGAATGTGTGCCAGAAGGAAGTGATTACTTTCAGCAAACTCTGAAGCTCGACTCATAAGAAAAGAAGAGAAGATGGAAGCAATTAAAGATCAAGATCTCGCCATCCAAAGAAGATCCCTTAAGAAATGAGGAATACGAAGAACTCAACTCTTGAAGAACCTCTTATCCATATTAGCATTTGGATAAGAAACGATGCTATTATGAATGAAGAAGATGATGAAGATGGAGGCTCAAAAAAAGGAATCTACTCAAGAAACAAATAAAGATAAGTATTCAATTGTCATTTCATGATATTGTTTTGTTATGCATTTGTTTATATTCAGTTAATGTATTATTCATGATAGAATTAATGACAATATACTACTAACATGCATGTGATGGGTAAGTAGCTCATGGTGCTATACAACTCTCCATTGTTGCTTATCTAGAATGAAACCTCTTTGCTAACATATTGGATTAGTGCACAATCTCAATGTTGTCCTGGTATAG
The DNA here is from genome assembly GCA_001517045.1 of Pseudotsuga menziesii. Lineage (NCBI taxonomy): Eukaryota > Viridiplantae > Streptophyta > Pinopsida > Pinales > Pinaceae > Pseudotsuga > Pseudotsuga menziesii. The sequence continues at coordinate 48,624 of LPNX011104767.1, forward strand.
ATGGAAGGCATCTAGAAACGTTTCTGTGAGATTTGGATAAATGTTGTATTGGCTAAAATAGTTGCATGATCATATATTTATGCAAAATAATTTTTTATTATGAATATACCTTATGAAATGTTTCTAACCATACAACTAATGCATTTGACTTGTAGGAAAGATCGCATACATAATCGCCTACAAGCAAAGAAGAATGAGACTTGTTTCGAAGAACAAATGATGACAATTCAAGATGAAGAATAATATGATGAATGCAGCGACATCATTGTTGCAGAACCTTCCAGCCATGAAGAAGTTACCAAGAATAAAGGGAAGACCAATTTAAGAAGAATGATGTCTAGGATGTAGTATCGATACGTGAAGGGAAGTTCATAGTTCCATCATGTAGTAGATGGAAACATCGTGGGATACAAGGCAAAATTCGTAGCACGAGGCTTCTCACAAAAAGAAGGCATAAACTACAAAGAGACATTTGTAGCCACTAGAAGTGAACTCACATGAGAGGCAGAATCATGTGTGCAAATGAAAGAAGTCCTTGTATGAGCTCAGAAGACACCCATTGGATAATACATACATGAGGAGCTTGATGAAGATCTAAACCTTTGCTACGAGGTTGATAAAGGATGACAAGCTCACAGATGGGTGCGAGAAGAACGCTTTAAAAGATGGAGGATCTTGGTATCTAGTGACCCTAGATGGATACATAGAATATTAGTAGCAAAGGAAGATACTTGTCGCTCCAGTACAGAATGTCTCAATGCATAGAGTACGGAAGACAGAGGGAGTATGATGCTTCAGAGGGAGTGACTACAGAAGATCCTGAGGTTCAACATGGTACGACAGGATGGCTAGACTATTGATGACTCTAGGCTTTACTAAGAGTAAAGAGGATTCCAACCTTTGCTTCAAGGTTGAAGGAGAAAGACCAGTGATGCTCCTGTTATCTGTTGATGCTACTATTTTCTAGGCATGGAGGTGTGGACGAATGTGGATGGAATATTCCTCGGACAAGGGAAGTATGCAGTAGGGATCCTGAAGAGGTTGAGGATGATGACCACACCTATGGCATCTAACATGAAGCTATTGAGTGATGCTTCATCAAAGACGGTTTATGCTACGATGTATCGTCAAATGATTGGGTCCTTGATGTACCTAATGAACATGAGACTAGATATTTTCTTTGTTGTGAACACCTTGAGCTAGTTCCTGACAGATCCAAGACATGTTCACTTGATTGCTGCAAAGCATATTCTGAGGTACCTGAGGGGTATAGTTGATTATGGGCTCAAGTATGAGGTGAGTCAGAAGATTAACCTAGAGGGTCATGTTGATTCAGATTGGGAAGGCAGTGCCATCGATAGGAAGAGAACTTTAGGCAGTTCCATCGATAGGAAGAGCACTTTAGGGTGTTGATCTCTTAGATTAGCAGGAAGCAATCCTATGTGTCACTGAGTACAACTGAAGAAGAGTATGTTGCAGCTTGTTCAGCTAGTTGTGAGGTAGTATGGCTAAGGAAGCTACTATCTAATTTATTTAATCTCCAGTTGGATGCTACTTGTATATATTGTGACAACCAAAGTTGTGTGAAGTTGTCGAAGAAATCGGTGTTCCATGACAAGTCGAAGCATATCGAGATCAAGTATTACTATATCAGGGATATGGTGCAGAGAGGAGTAGTGAAGCTCCAGTATGTTGCGACAGACGAACAGATATCTGATGTGTTGACAAAGCCATTAGCTAGAGTGAAGTTTGAATACTTCAGGGAGAAGCTTGGTGTTCTCCAGATTGAGGTTCCCTCCAAAGGGAAGTGATGAGTCCGTGAGCCATTCTGACATGGTGAGAGGATTGGTTCCTTCCATGGTCATATGTAAGGGCTGAGCCATTTTTTCATGGTGAGAGGATTGGTTCCTTCCATGTCAGATATGATTGTTGAGCCATTTTGATATGACTGTATGATTGGTTCCTACATGATCAGATATAAGGGCTATTGCCATTCTCTGAATGGAGGCACCTAGTCAGTTACCAGGAAAACTAATTCTGGGACCGAGGGCCATTCTGATATGACTGTGAGATGTGTTCTCACATGATCAAAAATGAGTGCATGGCCATTCTGATGTGATTAAGGGATGTGTTCCCACTTGATCAGATATAAGGGTTGTTTCCATTCTCTAGGAGAATGGAGGAACCTAGTCAGTTACCAGGAATCCTCAGTCTGGGATTAAGAGCCATTCTGATGTGACTATGGGATTGGTTCCCACATGATCAGATGTAAGTGCAGAGCCTTTCCATAGATGATAGTAGGTGTGTCCTATCATGCTGGTGGATGTGAATGTTGGCCTTTCCACATAGGATAGTAGGTGTGTCCTATCATGCTGGTGGATGTGAGTGTTGTGCCTTTTCACAGATGGTAGTAGGTGTGTCCTACCATGCTGGTGATTGTAAGTGTTGTGCCTTTCCACATATGGTAGTAGGTGTGTACTACCATGCTGGTGGATGTGAGTGCTATGCCTTTCCACAAATGGTAGTAGGTGTGTCCTACCATGCTGGTGGATGTAAGTGCTGAACCTTTCCACAGATGATAGTATGTGTGTCGTATCATGCTGGTGGATGTGAGTGCTATGCCTTTTCACAAATGATAGTAGGTGTGTCTTATCATGCTGGTGAATGTAAGTGTTGGGCCTTTCTGACAGGGTTGTGGGATGTGTTCCCGCATGGTTAGATGTGAGTGTTGGGCATGCATTGCTGACATGGTGTTGGATGTGTTCCTCTCATGGCCAGATGTAAGTGTTGGGCGAGCCATTCTAACTTAGGGTCAGATATAAGTGCTGAAGAAGACCTACATGGAGGCTATGCCTACAACCAGCATGAAAAAGGGCTGGCTCTGTAGAACTTCCTATGACGAGAAGAATCATGAGATAACACCCGTGATGATGATCCAACAGTGATGATCCATATCAAGTGATGATCCAGATCCAGTGATGATGATCCATATGGAGTGATGATCCTGATCCAATGATGATGATCCTGATCCAGTGATGATGATCCAGATCGAGTGATGATCCAGATCCAGTGATGATGATCCAGATCCAGTGATGATCTAGATCCAGTGATGATGTTCTAGATCCAGTGATGATCCAGATCCAATGATGATGATCCATATCGAGTGACGATCCAAATCTAGTGATGATGATCCAGATCCAGTGATGATCTTGATACAGTAATGATGATCCAGATCGAGTGATGATCTAGATCCAGATGAATATGACTTGAAGATGAAGATGACTTGAAGATGATGAGGACTCAGATGATACAAAGAAGAAGACTTGTACTAATAAATTGTGTCAAGAGAATACCTTCCTAGTTAAGAGGGAGTGTTGATGTATTTGTAACTTCAAAATGTATTCATCCGTATATCTTATGTATTGTACCCCGATGTTTATTTCGGGATGCGTCTGTAATGTATTAGAGTCATGTCATGCCCCGATGTTTGTTAAATTTTCATATGCTTAACTAAGACATCAGTATATCATTTCATTTTTCATAATAAAAGCATATAAAACAGGATCACTGAAAGAAATAGTATCACAAGAACAACACAGATTTATCCTGGGAAAACCCTAAAGGGAAAAACCTAGCAAAAGATTCCTCAATATATATGCCCCAAAAAGGGAAAAAGGTAAAACCAACAAGGAGATCAAAAACCTGATTCTCCTCCTTCTCCAGCAACTCCTCTCCTCCACAAG